>VDFB02390432.1:24588-100630 GCA_007258455.2 Sequoia sempervirens | reverse complement strand
TTATCATTCAGTTTTATCCATTTGTCTCTACTCTCAATAGAGTACATGCTTGATATCATTGTCATCATAACCGCTTGTGGAGGTGGAAATACCAAAACAAGGTTTGACTGAAGCAAATCCCTATACGACGCAGTCCTTCTTCCCTTGTCCTTTCAATCCTCCACTTATTTGCCTTCTCCATCTCTTATTTGATAGTGGTCTTTTCAAGTTCCTTTCAATGCTCTGATACCAATCGTTAAGAATTCAAGGTAGATAAAAACATAAAATACTATATCAGCAATAAACAGACCACATAAAATTGTACACACACACAATTGCATGGTTCACCAATGATTGGTTGCATCCACAAGAAAAGCAAGGAATTCATCTATTATTGATTGCAGCAATTTCAAATAAGTTTTTCATCAATAATACAAATATCGCAATCCCCAAATTTATACAAAACTCATGAGGGCATACAAAGAGTTAAAAACAAGGCAGGTGAAAAGTTTTATTGACTGAATGTTGATGGTATGACTGTTGGACTTCACATATCCGAAAATTATGATTATGCTTATGAAGCTAAAACCATAGTTGGCAAACTCACCGAAAACTTGATGAGTCACCAAAAACTCATCAAGTTGATGAAAACTTGTCGAGTCAAACCACCCATGAGATTTTGCAATGTTAACTCGTCAACTCGTCAAGTTTTTGGCAAGTACTTGCCAAAATCTCGACAAGTTTGACCAAAAAAAGTCACCAAATACATCAAAAATGCAAAACACAAAAAAAATAATCAAAAAACTCACAATTTTGCCCTATACATGCAAGAACTCACCTCACACTTGCTCACATAGCACTTGAAGCGCAAATATTTTTCATATAAAAGTGTCAAATACCTAATTTCTCCTTTAAGTGATAAAATTGTGGAATGGTGTGCAACAAGAAGTTTTATGTGGTTTCAAGTATCATGAAGGGCACTGCCCCTTGACCCTGTTGGGCGAGTTGCCCCCAAAGCCCTACAAGGGGCACCGCCCCTCAACGCCATTTAGATCTCCACTCCTAGACCCCCACTAGTTATTGGGATCTCTTCTCATAAAAAATTTGATTACAATGAAGGGATTTGGGAGTGAAGACTAGAATCGACAACTTAGACAATTATCTTTATTACTACCATAATATCATTGATTAGAACTTCTCAATTTTTCACTAGGCTACAACAGTGTGCAAAGATTAGAACCTGTCCCCAAGTTTTCACTAGACTAGGAAAGAGGAAGATGTCAAATATTGTAATATGCAATTTATGAATTATGGTGATGATTTTCAAAAACAATTATCATTAATTCATAATAGTTAAGTAACTATTGTATCAGGGTTTCACATGATGATGCAATTTTGTACTCAATTTGTATTCAACTGAATCAAATTTAATAGAAAACACTTTTTGTACTCATTTATGAGTCTCATTGGATATATTTTGTCTTTGAATTTTGCAAAAGAAAGTGATTTTAAAGAAATTTAAGCTATTTTTTAAGGTGTTGAGTTTTTGACAAGTCAATTTTTTTGGGTCTAGTGAGTTTTTGTCGTGTCCGAGTCTACCAATAATGGCTGAAACTATGTACCAATTAAGGTCTACTTTAAATCCACCACACATACATGTATTACTTTTCATTTGAGAAAGAATCCATGCAATTTTGTACTCAATTTGTATTCAACTGAATCAAATTTAATAGAAAACACTTTTTGTACTCATTAATGAGTGTAGTTGGATATATTTTGTCTTCAAATTTTGCAAAAGAAAGTGATTTTAAAGAAATTTAAGCAATTTTTTAAGGTGTTCAGAGTTTTTGCCGAGTCAAATTTTTTGGGTCTAGTGAGTTTTTGTTGAGTCTGAGTCTACCAATAATGGCTGAAACTATGTACCAATTAAGGTCTACTTTAAATCCACCACACATACATGCATTACTTTCCATTTGAGAAAGAATCCATGCCCCAATTCATGACAATTTAATGTTCAGCAAAGTGAAATGTGGCATTTCATTGCACATTACACATAATCAATTGCAAAGTATGCTACCAAAGACACGTGATATGAGGTATTCTCATTGAATATATTTAACGGACTACAATATCCTTTAGCAATATAATTAAAATTTTGAATTTGAAATCAAAAGCCAATTAAGGCCACCACTAAAACCAACATAGATATGCATCTTTTATTGATTTTAGGCAATGTGGGATTTTTTTTCTTTTGAGATAGAATCGTTACTTCCAAATGACAAGGGAATTCAATCTACATGAAGGATGATGTAGACACAAACAAAATGTAGTATTTAATGCAAAAAAATCTGTTGAAGGAGTATACTTATGCAACCTATGTACTAATAAACTGGGCATATCATTCACCGTTAGCGTTCATTGTCTACATCATTTTCTGAAGAACATTAATTTGCTGGTAGTCATCACAGTTATTTAAACGTCAAACACAACAACTATCACCTCAGCTTCTCTGTTGCAATAGTGCGAGCAATTTCCATTGCGTCTTCTATTCGTGCAGCATCATTTCCCTATAACACAAAACCAAACAACTGCACGCCTTGAGAAATGAAACATTGTGAAGTCACCCTTTAATACTTAGACACTCTAGGAAATGCAAAATCTACAAAATTGAATACATCTTAAAATTCATTTTTCAACTAAATTTTAATTAATATTTTATTCTGTGAAATGGGCATTTGATAGATTGCACATCATGTAGCTTACCTGTCCTTGAGCCAGTCCACCTTTGCCACCTCCTCCATTACCTTTAAGGGGCTCTAACACTTTCCTCAACCAATCCAACACTGCAAACCCCTTCTTCGCTACCGACTGTGGTACACCAGCATAGACAAGAACTTTATTTGTTGCCTCGTCGACACTAAACATCATGACAGGAATATCCTGCATTGCCACAAAAGAAGCAGCTATCCATATAAGTAACAATGATGGCTCAGCAAGGCTGAATACTAAACAGAGATATATAAACTGCTATTCATTCACACCAAATGAATCAACATACTAACCTTTTGTTTCTCCATAAATTTAAGAACAGCTTCTCTGATTGCATTGGCATCCAAACCCACATCAATTCGTGACACACAATAAAATTCATCTCTTAATGATAACTTGTTGGCAAGTTCAATGGCTGCAGTTATTGCTGCCTTCATATTTACTTCTGCAGCTTGCTTTTGAGCCTTTTTCACACGGTCCTGACATTCAATCAGATAAAACAGGTTTTAATGACAATTCTAGTGTTATCAGTCAAGGATAACTTTTTATGCACATTCATAGGATATTCAATTAAGTATGAAATGAATCACAGAATTAAGCAGAAAATATTTAAATGTGGAGACAATACCTGCAATTTAGTTATTTTTCCTCTGAAATCTGCCTTTTTAGCTGCTGGAATGACAGCAGAATCCAACGAGCTCTTCAATGAAGCCACTTCCTGCTTGGATAAACTTGAAAAATTATTCTACGATACACCAAAACAAGTTAAATTGAAAAGCATTCATGAACAAATGATATGGGAAAAAATTGCTGTAACCTTATAGATGAGACAGCTAATTATAAATTATAATTATTGTCAATTACCACTAAAAACTACTAGACACTATTATTAGCTCAAATTAAAATAGCTGAAACCTAAGTTATAAAAATAGAATTAGATATTTTGTTTAAAAGGTATGGACTATAGAGCATCTCGAAAATTGTGCCCAACAAGATATGCTCTCTACAGAGGTTCTTGGTGTCTCGGGTCACAAGGGCTCTTATCTGACCCTTACAGATCTTCCTTTTGCCGCTTATCAACAAGGTCCCTAAATTGCCACTTGGAGAGAATATTGTTGACACCAGTCAATAAGACTGTCTGGATGCTTTATTAACTCTGATGGCTCAAGAGGATTGTTTGAGTACCCTTGATCCTAGTTAATTTAGAATGTGATTTTGCATTTCTATTGGATTGCATAGAATAGCAAGCTAGTTGGATTCATGAATCCAATAAACTGCAATTAATCAATACTAAACAATGCCTAGTTATTGTAGTTTTAGTGAGATTATACTGAAATCCATTTGAATAGGGTAGTAGGAATCTTCATATATTTCTATATCTTAAATCTAATAGGCTTTACTAGCATGCTAATAGCCTAATCCCTATACATGTACCAGCAGAATAAACACAACTATGCAAGTAAAACTGACAAAATCTCACTCATGTATGCTCTGTACCAGAAAGCACAACAATTAGACCCTAAAAGTTATTTTAGAGCCGTTGGGTGTTTGAGAACCTAACAGATGAATTACTGATATAAAGATGATAATAATTTATATAAAAAATACAAAAGAGGATCTGAAATCTGTACACATGGTTTCAAGTAAATGAAATGACAAACTAATGATGCATCTGGAAGGGGGGAAAAACAAGAATGAAAAATATAAAAGAATAGAAGCATGTCTGTCATTTCAAGAAAAACAGTTACCTTCTCTAATGCAGCTCCCTCCAACTTTGAGGCATCATTTAAACGTAAATCAAAAGATGCTGCAGTTTCAATTGCCTCAATGGCTGCACCAGTTGTAAAGGCAGTTATTCTCCGAACACCCTTTGCAATTCCTTCTTCAGATACAAGAGCAAATGCTTTTGCTTCTCGTGTATTTGACAAGTGTGTCCCTAAGAATTCCAAGATGTCAGTAATACTTTTGAAGACCCAATTCCAAGTCTAAAACCCAATTTCAAATTATAAAGTGATGCATACCACCACAAAATTCTGTTGAAAAGGATGCCCATTGTGGGTTATCTGGATCTACTAGAAGATCCTCAACACGTCTTCCAATGGAAACAACTCGAACAGGATCAGGATAAACCTGTACACAGACTCATTACAAGGTCAAATTGCAACTGAGAACTTCAAAAGGTATAGCAATTTAGTAAAACAACACTAGCTTTTAGGATTTATCCTAATGGAACAATTTCCATGAGTCCAACCCTTGTTTATGAAAGTTCCTTACTTCTCCAAACACAGCTCGGAGACCCAAAATGCGTTTTGCCTCCATCAGGCTAGCTTCTTTTGCATATACATCTAACTCATCTTGAATCTGCTGATTTACAATTGCCTCTATTTGCTTCAAAGCATCAGCATTAACAGGTTTGCCTGCATGAAATAACACAATCAGAGAATTTGAGAAACAAATGATACTTTTGATGGCTCAATAACACCTACAGAAAAAATGAACATGTCAGCTGTAGGTCACTTGTAAAGTGAAGCTGAAAGCATATAAAATATGTATAAAAGTAAGCTAACCATGTGAGAAATCAAAGCGCAACTTGTCTGGAGCTACCAAGGATCCCTTTTGATCAATGTGATCACCAAGTACAGCCTGCAAACAGAAAATAAATAAGTTTTAGCACTGGTCATAATATCAATTAATATACATCTTGCCCCAAATCAAATCTTGATGGTTAAACACATACCTTCAATGCATAGTTTAACATGTGAGTACAAGTATGATTGGGAGCAATAAGACCCCTCCTTTCATAGTCCACCTGTTTAAATGAATATTGATTGAGGTTAAAATATAATGATAATTGTCCAAAAGAATCTGCAAAGAACTTGTAATTCATGAAACACACAATCGTTGATTACCTTACAAATGACTTCATCCCCTACACATATCTTTTCTGTTTCCCCTACAACAGAACCCATATGAAGGATATAACCACCATATATTTGCGCATTCCTAACATCAAAAGATCCATATGGACCCTCGCAGATTCCAGTATCATAGATCTGAAAACAAATTCAACAGATGATTAATCAAAATCTCATAGATTATAAATAAATAATCTTGCAATTTGAGCTGAATGCTCAACTACTCTTCATCTAGTTTAGTAAAAGTTGCAAATCAGGGTTTGATATTGAAATTTTGGGTGCATTTAAAAAACAACCACCTAAAAATTGTTCTGGGGAAAGAAATCATTGGCAAATAGGTGCCAATGAGAATTAGAAGGTAAAAAGGTAAAGGTGAAGGTGAAGGTAATTTTATGAATCACCGTCAACAGAGACCAACGTGCTGTATGAAACCCCCCATTCAAAAAGCCCCTAAGTAAGGTTTTCTAGATTGTTTCTATATTTACCTCGTGTGCAATTAAAACTTAATCCATTTAAAACTCATTTGTATATATTTAAAACTTGGCAAGCTGTTCTTTGACTCAGACTAGGACTTGGTGTTAAGACTAGGCAATTAACATATGACATATCAAAAATATGTTTTAGTATCTTTCAAATTTTGAATTGATTTTCTGTTTTCTTCAAGACTCACCTGAGTCTGACATCCCAGAAATGCAAGTCTGCTAAAACTCACTAGTCTCAGATGTCAGGCTCATCTCTATGAGCCTCAGTTGCAGACTCGGATTCACAAGCCCTCCACAAGACTCACCAAATCTCAGCACTATGATCTAAACTGTATTTAAAGTTGACTCGTGCAATCAAAACCTGATCCATCTAAACCTCAATTATACATAACTAAAAACTAACTACTACATTTCAAAAGTTGTGCTCTATAAATTTCTTGAAGTCCAATAATAAACATTTTCCACTAATTGTGCTTGCAGAAACCATTAATATGTTCAAATTTTAAAATAAGGAGTTCTAATTACATATTTATATTCTACTTATGTTAAAATATAGTTTTTTCTTTCATTTTTAGCCTTCTTTCAATCCAACTCTTCTTTGGATTTATTTGAAAAACAAAAATACTGTTGCATAAGAAAGTATCTAGCATACCTGTCCTCCTTGCTCTGCATAGAAGTTAGTAGTTTCAAGTACAATACCAACATCCTCTCCAGATGATACAAAATCTATGAACTCCGATCCATTATAGATTGCTTTCACTTTACTAGTATGGTGCTGTAAACAGAATTTAAGAAAATGTCAACATTAGCCTTTTAAAAGAATGCAATAGTTTTTTAGATGAAACATCTAGACAAAAAACTTATATACAACAGCCAAGCAAGAAAAAGCCATTAAACAAATCAACAATAGATTTTAAAAGCTGTACATTTATGGATAAAAAAGAAAAGCTCTAAGTAAATAAATTGTTACACATTTAACACAAGATACATCAAGATATGTGATGGAAAACTTGGCCATGCATAATATTTCACTTAATCATTTGTTAGTTGCTAGATTAAGTTACCGAATCGGAATCAGAATCGGGTACAATACACTAGTACGACAAAAAAATTGTGGTTGAGTACGGGCATGGGTATGTCCGTACAAAAAAAGCATATAAAAATAATAAATATATACATTTCATAATAATGTAATATATAATAATTATCTAATATACTAATAATCAGTGTTACCCCAAGTTTCCGGGACAGGGACGGGGACAGCAGGGGTTGGCGGGATGAGTCCCCAAGTTTCCGATTTTTCAGGCCAAATTTGGGGACGGCAGAGGAGCGGCTATATAAAATATAGAAAAATTTAAAATATATAGGGAAACTTTAAATATTCATATGAAAACATGGATAAAGCATGCATATAGACATTATAGAAACTTAGCATATAACATTTGTGTTAAGAATTCAATGTCAATACTCAATATGCATTCAGAATTCAGAATTCATTATGTGATATTAAACATAGTACACTGTTGCCATCCCCTGGCCGTCCCCTGGCCGTCCCCTGTCCTCAAGATGCTTCCGGGACAGGGACGGGGCGATCTAGACCCGGGGACACGTACCTGGGTTACACTGCTAATAATATAATTATATACAAATTTAAAATATAATAATATAATAATATACAAATTTAAAATTCAAAATATAACAAAATACTCAATATCCATTCAGAATTCAGAATTCATCATGTGATATTAAACATAGTACACTGTTGCCATCCCCTGGCCATCCCCTGTCCTCAAGATGTTTCCGGGACAGGGACGGGGTGATCTAGACCCGGGGACACGTACCTGGGTTACACTGCTAATAATATAATTATATACAAATTTAAAATATAATAATATAATAATATACAAATTTAAAATTCAAAATATAACAAAATAATATACATATTTCATAATAATATAATACATAATAATTATATATTATATAATATACTAATAATATAATAATATACAAATTTAAAATATAATAATTTCATAATTATATTTCCAATGCCTCCTTACAATAGTGTCGACAGTCTTAAGGTGGTGGTTTGGCCAGGTGGAGACATGCAGATTCCCACAATGGGCAAAAGGCATCGAATCGGGGTACCTGTAAAGAATGGCTTCGAGGAATTTGTTACAGTCGCATATGATAAAAGCCATAACCAGAGCTTTGTCAGCAGCAAAATGAACGATTAAAACTTGGCAGTCGGGTTTTTTTTCCTCCCTTCGTCGCAGCAGAATGAGTGATTAAAACTTGGCAGTCGGGTTTTTATATGTATCTCACCTTTTTCACGGATCAAACAAGGTAAATACTGCCTGGAATTGTTGGGCAAATCTTGGAATCGATTCTGGGTTGAAAAAAATGTGGCCTGTGCGAATCTGAGTATTTCCATTCCCATTTGCACACTCAGTACAATTCGTACCCGGAGTCGTCCTAGAAAAAAAAACAATTCAGCTACTAAAAGCCAATGATTCTATATATAGGAGGTAGTGAATAGTTGTTAATCATCATATTTGTGAATTCTGTTCTAGTTGTAAAATTTTGAGGTTGCCCCCATGAAGAGACTCGGTTTAATGATAAAGTGTTCTCTATTTCATTCATAATATGTTGATTGTAATGGCCAACCCCGTTCTGAGATTTGAACTGAGAATTTTGCTCATATTTTTTTTTACTTTAATGGATGTGCCATTTTATCAAACCCAATTCACAACATTGCATAAATTGTAATAAACTCCAAAATGAAATGAAATTCACTAATCTGATAATCAAATTCTGAACTTCATTTCCTTACTTTTGTCTGATTATAGCAAGATATGAGCAGAGGTAGACTTCAGAATTATAAAAAATCATACTGGGCAATGACAGTGAACATATAAAGAGTATTTATGCTCAGATATGTATTACAGTGATAAGTGTTCTACAGAATATATTTAACTGACTGTTACAGTAGGTATGAATAAGCAAATAATGGTATTGCAGACCTGGTAAAAGTCATGCCTGGGTCAGATATGTAATCACAGCTCCATACAAACTGGAGATAATGCAAAGAAGCCTTCGCGCCACAGCTGCTTCACCTCTAAAGACCACCTCACAGACACTGAATGCCACACAGACTCACAAATGATAACAGCAGCAAATTTGCACCTGGAACTTCACGTCAATCCTCTAGATGTTTACACACCCCTCTACAGTTCTCACGTGGCTGTCCAAGGATGAGCCATAGGGTTAAAACTGAACTGCACCCTTCTCTTGGTACTCACGACCTAGTCTGAAGCTTCCACTCACTTCAGAAAACACACAGCAAGTTTAAATCAGTAGTTGCAGCCCCTTAATAGGTCACACGCATCATTTTTGGCAAATCTGGTTCATACGCATGGGTTCCAAAGGAAGATGCCTGGAGAAATGTTCACATGCCTCATGTACCAATCATTTTATAGTCTCTCAGACTGCACTGGGTCCCTGAAGCTATCCACGAATGCTCAGCTCCCCAAACGAATCTTTGTCCAGCGCCCCAAACAATAATGATCACTCTTTACTACCCACGACTAGTGTATATTCAGCCATAGAAGGCAAAATCCTGAAAAAATCGCAATTTTTGCGATTTTTTAAAAATCCTAGGGCTTGCCAACTTTTTCCCCGATATTTTCGGGATTTTTTGCAAACTATTGACTGGCAAAAAATCATTGAAAATCGCGATTTTTTTTGCATTAAAATTGTGAACAAATCACCATAGATCGTGCTAACAACTCCCGCGTTAAGAACTCTAAATTTGGTGTGCTTTCTACTATAAATCAGGGTCATGATAAGTTAAGGGTGACCGCCATTGACTCTACAAACTTCCCTACATAGACATGTGAACAGGTTCCTTTCTGCTTTGAACTTTAAGCTTGCAGTCTTGTCAATATGCCCTAAAATAAAGTAAACCACAGTAAAATAAAGCAAGGGATTCTTCATTAATCAAAATAAGCAATTCCAACCATTTTCACTAATTGTGCCTGTGTAAGGTGACCCTATAAATGGTTATAGCATTTACCACCTCCATGCCAAGAAAACTTCAGAAGCTAACTTTGATGACCAAGTTAGTCAAAATTTTACATATGAAACTTGCAAAAAGAATGAGCAGTCTACAACAAATCCGTCCAAATTGTAAATAACTGTGTTACCGGATTTGTACCCACAGGCCTCGAACCCGGTTCGGGTGCGAACCCGGTACGGGTTCGCCTGTGGGTACGCGCTGGGCACGCACCCTGTGCGTACCCAGCGAGTACCAGGCCCGTGGGTACGCGGACCCGGGGGTACCAGCCGCGTACCCGGGCGAACCCCTGCGAACCCACGGCCCAGCACTTCAAAAGTGGGCCCAAAAGTGAATAAAAAACAATTTTTTAATTTCTATTTTGCTACAAAACCCTAAAACAACCCAATATGAGGCATTTTAACACTAAAGCATTTCATTTTTACCTCTCATTTTGCTCTCTCCATAATTTGTGTCCATCTTAGCATTTTGAAGGGAGGTGATTGCATTTGAAGGAGATCGATTGTGGAGTGGCAAATAGCTTCTACAAAGGAGATTTAAGTGTTCAAGGTATGCATTTAAACCCTATTCTTCAATCTTTTGATGAATTTTTTTAAGTTTCTTAGTTTTTGATGAATTTTTTCAAGTTTGTGAAGAAGTTTTTCAAATATATATATTTTTTTTTCATTTTTTTTATAGATTGCAACAATGGCAAGTAGTCAAAGTTCAGTGGGTGGGGATGGAAGCCAAAAGTTTAAAATTGATAAAGGATCTCCTTTATGGAGACATACCACACGAATTTCACAAATTCCTGGAGGTGGGGGGTTTGTTTGGAAGTGTAATTTTTGCAATGCACAATATAATAGCTCCTACTACCGAGTAAAACTTCATTTTATGGGCCCTGGTGGTAAAGGGATTAACATGTGTGTGGGTCCAGATAAGAAGGGGTTATCTACTGTACAAATAGCAGGATTTATAAAAGAACAAGAAGATGCCGACAATTCAATTGCAAGAGGAAAACAAACTAGTTATAGTTCCGGAAAGAAAAAACAAACATTACCCACTCATCAGATAGTTAGGCCCTCTAGACATCCCTTCTTGTCTATACCCTCTACGGAAGAAGAAGATGAAGAACTAGAAACCACCACCCGCAAGAGAGGTCCATTAGAGAAAGCATTTAAAATGGAGGCAAGAGATATTGCTGAAGAAAAAATTGCACGTTGCCTCTATGCCAATGGTCTTCCATTCAACTTGGTGAGATCACCATATTGGAAGGACATGGTGTCAGCAATAAATAGTGCACCTCCTGATTTCACAAGTCCTGGGTATGAAAAGGTGCGTACCACCTTATTGCAAAAAGAGAGGAAATATGTAGAGGCCCAACTAAAACCAATTAGAGATTCTTGGGTTGAAACAGGTGTATCTATTGTTTCCGATGGATGGAAAGATTGCAAAAACCGTCCATTGATTAATGTTATTGCAGTGTCCCCCAAGGGGGCAATGTTTTTGAGGGCGGTTGACTGTGAAGGGCAAGTGAAAGATGCAATGTTCATTTCCAGGATTCTCATTGACTCCATAGAGATGGTGGGTAGTGAAAATGTTGTCCAAGTAGTTACGGACAATGCAAAAGTTTGCAGGGCTGCAGGTGCTTTGGTAGAGGCCAGATATGAGCACATCTTTTGGACACCGTGCACTGTACACTCCCTCAATTTGGTGATGCAAGCAATTGGCACCCAAATAGAGTGGGTGAAAGAAATATACCAGGAGTCTGAGGAGATCCAGATGTTTGTGACAAACCACCATATGTCACAAGCAATTTTCAGAACTTTTTCAACATTGGAATTGTTGAAGGTAAATTTTAAAATTTAATATATTTAGTTTCATTTATCATTTATGTCATGTTTTACATAATTGAATAAAATAATTTTTTGCATTATTTACATATTTTAAATGTGTTATTAACTTACTATTAACATGTTCTTTAGGTTGCCGAGACCCGGTTTGCATCTCACACAATTGTTCTGAGACGACTTGTGAAGGTGAAAGATGCATTGAGTCAAATGGTTATTAGCAACCAATGGAGTATATGGAAGCAATCAAATTCAGAGAGGGCCCAAAAAGTCAAGGCATTGATCTTGAATGACGATTGGTGGGATCGTGTGAATTATGTATTGGAATTCACCGAACCTATCATGTCTATGCTTCGGTTTGCTGATACAGATGAACCATGCTTGGGGGATGTCTATGATAGCATGGACACAATGTTGGAAAAAATAAAAATAGAAATACAAAAAAAAGAGAATGATCCTGAAGACACCTTGTACAAAAGGGTGGAAGCAATTGTTCTTCATCGTTGGAACAAGATGACAACTCCATTGCACCTCCTTGCATATGCCCTATCTCCGAGGTACTATACCACTGAAGTGCTTTCTATCCCAGGGAGAATACCGCCATATAGAGATGCTGAAGTTGCTAATGGGTATAAGACGGCATTTAGTAGAATGTTCAGTGATCCAGAAGTGCATGCAAGTGTCATGAGAGAATTTGGAATGTTTGTCACAGGAAAATCAAAAAATCATACCGCTTTTGTTGCTAGAGACCAATACAAAATGGATGGTCTTACATGGTGGTACCTCCATGGTCAAGATTATATGTACCTCCAACCTCTTGCAATCAAGATCCTCTCACAAGTTTTTTTTTTGCCACTTGTATTGTAAAATTTAACACTTAACATTCTTGAATTTATCTTGCATTTTTTTATTTTATTTTTAATTTTGTTGGTTTTCTCTCCAGGTTGCAAGCTCTTCTGCCGCTGAACGGAATTGGAGTACATACTCCTTTATCCACTCAGTGAAGCGTAACCGGTTGGCTGCAAAAAGAGCTGAAGACTTAGTGTATATTCATTCCAATTTGCGTCTTCTGTCACGTAAGGATCCTCAATACAGGCAGGGGGCAGCGAGGCTTTGGGATGTAGCACCCGAGTCTACTGACTTGGATGCAACCATTCAGGATCTTGCTAGAGCCACTATGGATGATGTGGGTGATATTGATGACATATCACATGGTGTTGGATCCGCTTTGGGTTCAAATGATGATGATTTTGAAGTTGAAACCACTCAAAATCCAAGTCATGATGATTCTGACAATCCTTTTGATGATTGATGAGCATATGAACAATGAACATTGAATCATGTTTCAAATTTTCAATGTTTCATGAACTACATTTTGTAATTCAGTAATTTTATTTGAATATTTTTCAACTATCAATTGGCATTTAATATTTATCTTTGGCATTTGGCATTGATCAATGATCAAGTATCATACTATGAAATGATTTAGTTTTACAATTCTCTATGTTTCTCTTATTTTTTTGTATATATAATACATATATATATATTTATAATATATTAAATTATTAATATATATATATATATATATATATATACACACGTACCCATACGTACCCAAACCCCTAAAAAAATTTTGCCCGTACCCACGTACCGGGTTCTCGTACCCGAACCCGTCCCCGAACCCGAACCGGTAACTTAGGTAAATAACTTTATTGTATCATTTTAAGTTCATTGTATGTTTAGATGTTAGGTGATAGGTTTGACTCTATTGCCCTCAAATAAAACATTGATCGATTTTTTCCCAGAAATTTTTAAATCCTCATATGGCCCAAGTTTGTCCCAAGGTCCCTGTTGTGACCTTTTCACACATCGCCCATCGCTGATGGGGACCCCCAGTTGCCTGCTAGTTTTTAGGGTTCTGTCTCCTTGCAACGGTCACGAGAGATCACTTTGCTAAGAGCTTCAGGTCAGTTTGCCAAGAGTCACCCAAGCCGAGTCAGTAGTTCATGCTTGAATCAGTGCGTAGACGTCATGGAAGCGCTCAGAAGGCCCAAGAGACGAAGATCGACTGTGAATTCGGCCAATTCTGAGACTTCCTACTTTTTAGGAAAAGTTGCTTTTTCGATTTTCATTTTTAGCATTTTTAGACCAAACAGGGTTCCCTATTTTTTTAGGGTTGCTTTTTCTATTTTTAGAAAGTTTCTATTTTTGGAAAGTTTCTATTTTTAGAAGGGTCCCGAGTTCTGAAAACGCACTCAGAAGTTCGAAAAACTCAATAGAACTCTCAGAAAATCGAAATGAAAATTTGAAAAAAAATTCGAAAAATCTGGAAAAAACAAGTAAAAAAGCATGAAAATCAGACTGAAAACGTTCGAAAATCTGGAAAAACCAGTCAAAAAACCAGTCAAGATCAATCAGATTTGAAGATGAAATCATGAAATCAGCTCAAAAATGGTGAAGTTTGTGAGAAATCTGTGCAAATCTGGAGAATTCGCCATGGAAGAAGGATTAGGGAAGGTGCATGAAGGTCTGGAAGGTCATGGAATTCGCCCAGCAGCACTAAGGAAGCCTGTCCAAACATTTAAGATGCATATCCTTGCAAGCTTCAAAGTCCGCCCTTGGCATCCTTGCACCTCATGAAGTCCGCCTTGCATCTTGAAGCATATCCTTGGACCTTCTTAAGTCCGCCATCCTTGTCCATGCATGCTATGAAGTCCGCCATATGCCAAGAAAGATATCCCTGACCCCTCTAAAGTCCGCCATTCACTAAAAGAGACGTCCAAAAAGGCTTCAAAGTCCGCCCTTGCATCATGAAGCACATCCTTGACCCCTTTGAAGTCCGCCTTTGATGTCCTTGCATGCTCTAAAGTCCGCCCAGCATATAAAATGCACGTCCAAAGGGTTCTAAAGTCCGCCATATGCAAGAAGGACGTCCAAAATGCTAATGAAGTCCGCCCTTGAAAGGTGGGACTTGGCTAAGGGCTATGTAAAGTCCGCCTAGACATGTAAAGGAGAGGAAAATCAAAATTTTACTAAGTGTTGATGCCTACCAAGAAGGAAATTTCGAAATTTGCTAAGTATGAAGGCCTAAAAAGGCGGATAATCCTTTCCAAAAGGATAAAGTGATGAAAATAAATGCCAAAGTGTTATGGGAATCTGCCCTAGAAAAGAGGGACGTCCAAAAATGTTCATCCTAAAGACTTACAAAGTCCGCCACATGCTTGAAGAAGCTGACAAAATATCAAAGACATCCATGACGTTCGTCCAAGATGCCAAGGAAGTTCGCCTAAGATGATAAGATTTTTGGCTAAGTGTTAATGCCAAGTCTAAGAAGAGGTTCGAATATTTGCCTAAGTGAAGAGGCTAAGGGATGAGAAATGAAGACGTTGGCTAGACATTCGGACGCTTTCGAGAGGACAAATGCCAAGATTGAAAGGACACATGCTAAAGAATATAAAGATATGGCAAAGAATAAAACGGAATGTGCCCAACTCAATGAAGGAAAAGAGACAAAATTTGCCTAAGTATGGAAAAATGCGAAGAAATTGCCAACTTCGACCGAAGAAAAATGCACAAGGCAAGGAGAGAGGAAGGATCGTCCTTGGTCAGAGGGATGAAGAATATGTCAGACGTCAAGGAAAATCGCCTAATCAAGACATCCGGGTAAAGGTGTTGCCTAGAAAAATTCGACGGAGCAAGGAAGTATTTGATTTTGACAGAGCAAAATAAGCTTAAAATCTTGCCTCGGCAAAGAGAAATAGGGATCTGGCAATGAAATTCTCGACGGAATGGCTCAAGATTTGGTTTGGCTAGACGAAATTAAGGACGAAATCGGAAAACAAACTCTTAGCCAAGAAAATTGGAGAAAAAATTGAAATAGCCAGGGTCCAAGACGAACGGGTTGGATTTAATTAAAATATTTTTAATATTTTAATTAATTTTCAACTATTTGGAATTTAAAAATGCCTTGGACAAAATCAAAATTGCCAGACACGAATCGGACGAAAGTAAAGCACACCAGGCGGAGATGAAATCCGGCAAGAAGAAAATTAAATTCACCATGAATTTAATTAAATTATTTAATGTTTATTTAAAATTTCGAAAAATCAAAGATAAACATTAAATGAAAAAATCAAATTTTGGAGATTTGCTCGGATAAGTTCGAGATTGATCCTTGTCGGAAGATAAAAGGAAACTTGCCTGTTTGGAAAATAAAAACAAATCGAGATCGAGAAAGATTATGGCAGTTGCTAAATCGAATTCAATCCTTCAGCATTATAATGAGTTTCAGCAACTCATTTTTTCACACACAGCTGAAGAGAAATTTAATCTTTCTCCAAATTGTCAGGCAATTAATTCGTCCATAAGCAAAGTCGAATTTTCCCAGAGAGAGAAGCAGTGTTACGCTGAAGAATTTTTCGCGGGAAAAGAAAATGAGATTTATTCAAAGCTGATTTCTTCTTGAAGAGGGGCGCACTTTTCAAAAAAATCAGATTTTTAAATCTGATTTACATTTAACGATCTTTCTCTGAGGTTTGGTGATTGGTCAATTAAAATTTGCTATCTTTTTATGCCTTTCATCTTGACGAAGTTCTGGCAAGATTTTCAAATTCATTCAAGTCACTTTCAGCTTGCTTTTTCGCAGCAAATTAATTGTTTGAACAGCTGAAAGTCAATTTTTCGAATCCAAGGCACGAGGTTTAAATTATTTTAAAGGTCTCCGTATTAATGTTAATTTTATGACTGCAGGTTGACGGACACAGCAGGCGGATTATCCAGGAAGCTGAAAATGAAGTTCGCCAGCAAGGGTGCTCAGAAGGAGACCAAGGTCATCTCAAAGTGGAAGAATGTCGTGGATACTGACCTCGGACATGTGGATTTCGATGAATTCAAGAAAAGAGTATACGGTCAGAAGGGACTTCCCACAGCAATAGCCAGAAGAATGGTCAGAAACGGGATATTCCAAGCTGCTAGATTCCCTCCGGCAATGGAGTGTGCAGAGTTAATGGTGGAATGTGCTCGCCATTATGATGCCCAGAAAAGACAGATTATCGCCCCTGACGGAAGGATCTTGGCACACTTGAACGAAGTTGCAATTCAAGAGACCTTTGGCATTCCAGAGCATTCAAGAACGGTCTATAAGACCAAAGAAGAAGCCAAAATGCTATATGACAGTCAGCCAGATCTATGTGCCACAACAGTCAACAAGGTTTGGATGGACAAGCCAAAGCCATCAATCAAGAAGTTGCCCAAGAGGCCTCACCGCACGGACTTCAAGGAGGATTTTGGGGATATTGTGTTGATGCTGAACAGAGTAGCTGGCAACCCGCAGGGCGCCTTCTTTGAGAGTTGGATGTATTATTTTATCGACGAGGTCACCTCTGGAGTCAAAATGTTCAATTGGTCACGGATGATAAGTGATAACCTCCATGAGCAGCTGATCAACCTTGAAAAGACCAAGTCTTTTCACATGAGTTCATATGTGGTATACCTGTTGGCCAGGTCATACAAATATCCAGGGTTGATCTGCAAGGGTAGAATTGGCAATAGGGAGAACGAGCTCAGGCCTTACGACTGCTATCCTCAGCTCCAGTTGAAGGAGAAGACTCACTTCAGGAGGGTACATGATGCATTCCTAATGCACATTACCAGAAAGCTTCAAGGAGGAGTGCACCAAAGGCTGAGCCATGAAGCAAAAAGTCTTATCAGCAAATATGGGTCTTGGTTCATCCAGTTCCCTAAATTTACATATATCAGGATCCAGGGATTTACTGGAAATCCCTACAAATTGCCTATCTATCCGACTAATCAGATGATACTGCTTGAGGTTTTGAGACAGTTAGAAGAGTACCAGAATATTCAGAGGCCGACCAAGAAGGCGTCCGTCACATTCCCATTCTTCATCGGGAACATGCTAGAATACTGTCCATCAGCACAGGCGGCTGAAAGTGCAAGACTAGAAATCCAATGGTATCCTTTCACGGCATACAAGTCCAGGGTCAACTATGACCCACATCATAACATCCGGACAGTGGAAGGGAGAAAGTACAAACACAAGATGGAATTAGAGGATTTCTGGGCAAATGCTGCGGATGAGTACGAGGTCAGACGGAGGATGTGGTCCAGGATGTCCTTGGATTTCATGAGAACAATTGAGTTCTGTCGAGTGCCTGACCAACTTCAAGATGACGGAAACCACATCCAGCCTCGCTTTGAGGAAAGCCGACCTCTCCCTCCGATGAAATGGTCAGAGCCTGAGCATGCAGACCTAGCCACCCTAATGAGGCCAGTGACGAAGTATTCTCAATGGTGGGTTGATTACCACACCCAAGAGCTGAGACAAAAAGGAATCACGCTCACCTATGACTTGTTGAGCGAATCAGAATCATACTCTTCCAATGCTGGTGCATCTCATCAAGACTTGGTCGGGATCGGAGAGAAAAGGAAAGAAATGATGCCAAGTGCTGAGCCTACGTCCAAGAGGCATAAGGGAGAACCTTCTCGGTCGGCAGTATCCAGGAACATTGACCAGTTTGTGGCCAATATAGACGACTCCTTGGTGGAAATGCTTGAACCTCTTGCAGCTCAGGAAGTAAATGATGAGCCTATCCAGCTAGATGATGAAGAGCCTGCGTCACCAACAGGCACAGAAATTTTAGGTTCAGACAATGATGTAGAAGCTCAGAACAATGACTTCGAGGAGGGAATGATTTCCGCTCTTAGGGAAGTTATGGATGTTCCAAATGAGGAGGAAGTTCAAGTAGAAGATGGCATTGAACAGTCGACAATTCCGGACTGGCTGTTAGAAAGGATGAAAGTTCATGTGCCTGCTGAGCCTCAACAAGAAGAAGAAGATGATATTGCCGATTTCTTGGCAAGATTAAAGCAGGTCGCAGTCAAGAAGCCCGCCAAGAAGTTCTCCACCATTCAGAGGAACGAGGCAGGCGACCGTTCCGTGCACATTGCAGTGCCTACAGTGGACAAGCCACAGGACGAAATCACTCCACAGGAGTATGTTATAACCACTGTTGACCTTGGCCCGACCTCGAAAGGTCAGGAAGTAGAAGAGTTAGATAATTCCGTCTCGACCATTAGATAATTCGAGGTTTGAAAATTATTCTCACAAACCCCTTGAAGATTGCACCCATTTTTGCGTATGTTGTCCAACAGGAGGTGAAACAAAATGTGGTTTATTTCCTTCACCGAGTCATTACTGTCTCTTGAGTTCTTAGGCTTAGACTAGATTCCCTAAACCCTTGTCTTTTGCCATTTTTTTGAGATCCATTGAAAGTCCTAATTGAGAGCCTTAAAAGATAAATTTCCTAAATCCCGAACTTGTGAAGTTCTTTCTACGTAAGTCCCCTTGTTTATTACCAGCATTATCACAACGACCATTGAGCTTATCCACACGTCGAGACCCAACTAAAGAAACCTTGGAATCGCCTATGCGGTGGTTTTTCAAGAGAGGATAGAGTGTCTTTGGACATTTTTATTCTGATGTTTGGTGAATGATAAAACATACATCAACAGTCCCCAAAAAAAAACATTTGTCGTACCTATACAAAAATCAATGATCATACTAGTTTGTCTCTCTTTTTGTCATAGATTAATCATCATTTGACATTAAAATGCTAAGTCAAATCAGTTATAGTCTTCCCCCTATCAGGTTGCAGGGTTGTCATGTTTTGGTCTAGTTTTTTAGCTAACTCTTGCAAAATGTCCAAGGTTGTACTATTCCAAAATGAAAAACGATGAGGTTCCCCAATAATGATGACTGCAGCAATGAAATGAACATATGTAAATGTCTAATACTAAATCTATAACTTGCATAGCCTATAGGCACTTTACTTTACATAGAGAATATTAAAAATAATTTCACTTCATGTTCAAAACTTATAAAATAGCTCTTGAAAGATTTCAATCCTGCACCCTTTTTTATGCCAAGCATGCAGATTATGTCTGTAATTCAAAGACATCATTTTGCAAGCTTGAAATCAGAGTCAGTGCATTACCCTGAATTCAGACTCCATTCTTTGATTGCAAGCTTGCATAGCTTTAAAGAGTATCTGCCTAAGATTTTAACCATTCTCTTGGACTGGTAATGCACTGTCTCTGATTTCAAGCTTGCACAACGTTAAAGAGTATCTGCCTAAGATTTTAACCATTCTCTTGGACTGGTAATGCACTATCTCAGAATTCAAGCTTGCACAACTTTAAAGAGTATCTGCCTAAGATTTTAACCATTACCCAATCCTTTATTTTATCACACTTTTTCATCCTCCACTTTATTTCATTCATGTCACTGCCTTCTCAAAGATTTTGGTCACTTGTATCAAATTCAATTCTAATCTCTTGTGGAAAGGGACGCCTTGTGCCAAGAATCACTTTGCCAAAATACCCATAACAATATTTTATTTATTCAAAAAGCTGCTCATAAAAACACTTTCAGTTGTAGACACACCAACAACTTAGAACTTGAAAAACATCACCAAAATTCTCCACTTGAAAGCTCAATCTGCTAGTCTGGATGAGAAGAAGCCATGAAGCCAACTAGGTGTTATCTTTCAAACACGAAATTGGTTAATTGCTAGGAGGTAAGCATCCCTTGAAGCTGAATTCGCAATGTCGTTATGACTGCATAACTTTAGCATAAACAATGGATGAGAAATGCTAGAGCAAACTCTCTCTTTTAAAGAACTTGAGGTGACTGTTGATTTTCCACCTTTTCTTTCCAAGGGACACCCAAAGAATTTGAATCATTTAATTTTTAAAAGATAAATAATTCCTCCTCAACTTTGGTGTCCAACTCCAAAGCACATTTTAAACATAATACAATATTAATTATTTCCTCATGAAGCGTCCTCCCTTCATGAACACCTTTTAAAACAACTTCAAGTTGTCATATTAGGCCAAGGGGGAGTCAACTTAAAATTAAAACATTAATAACTTGAAATAACTCACTTCTCCCTTTTTCACCTCAATAGCCAAATTCAACAATATTCAACTGCTCCAACTGAAATGGAAAACTTACTGAAGAGCTGCCAACTGGACCACTGCCAAAATTAGAACTTACTAAAAATAGTAAATTCTGAGAAATGCCAAAAAACCTCCAAACAAGGAAACCCTCATTTTTACCTCTAACAAGCCTACGGATTTCTGGAAATAGGCTATTGATCACCAAAGAGTGTATGGCTAAAATGGGGACATTACAGTCCACCACTTCCCAAAATTGCTTGTCCTCAAGCAATGCCACTACACTCCAAACTGATCCCATCAAAACAAATAGGATCCTGTTGGCGTTTAAATTTGCACCTCTGGTATACAGATTTGAAACGGACAGCTCTGCACAGATAAATTGCTTTTCAAATTAGGAGGGGAAGCTGTAATGTCCCCTTCCTAGGTAGTACAGCTATTTCAGAGGTTAGCCTATCATTCAGATCCTCATAGGCTGGCAAATGTGTTTAGAGGATCACTTGTGGCAGTTATCCAGCATTTGGGAACAGTATTCCAACAGTTGACTCAGGTTTTGGCCTTGGCAGACACTTTCAGAGTGGTTTTTGGGTACTTACTATTTATAGTAAGTCAGGCAGACACTTTTAGAGTGGTTTTTGGGTACTTTCTATTTCTGGCAGGGCACCTGGTTCAGTTGGTTAGTTCAGTGTCGATCCAATCTCACAGTCTGGTGAGCAGATAGTGAATATCAGAGCATTTAATGATATGGGGAAAATATTTAAGTTGTGACTTTATAATATAAAGTCAATTAATTAAATATTAAAATATCAATGGAATAATATAAAGTATTTTATACTTTATATTAAAGGGGTCGATTATTAATGACTTAAATACTCAATAGTCATTTATTAAAAAGGGACGCCATATTTAATTATTTTCCCTAGGTTTGAAGAGGCAAATTTATTAATATTTAAAATGCTCATTCACTTGCTTTTTTGGGTCGACTTAATGAGAGAAGGCTTATATTTCATCTCAAGGCAAATTGAACTTCATTGTGAATTATTCTAATTTGTCTTATTATCTCTCTGAGAACATTGGGATTTGTGAAAAAAGGGTTTCTGCAGATCATTGGATTTTAAAGAACGTTCCCTCTTCAAAGTCAGACATACTGAGACTGTGTGATACCAGTTGACGATTGTCAATGGGTGACTTCATTCAGAAGTCATATTTGTGATTACAGAGGAAAGAAATAATCAAGGGTTTGAAGAATAATACTGAATCAACAAGGAGGTCGACTTTCAACTTCATCCTTCACATCACAGACCATTTTATCTTCAGTCGTGTTGTGACCTAATTCACACCTCGCCCCATTACAAATGGGGACCCTAGTAGTCTGCCTTTTTAGAGTTTTGTCGTTGCATCTCAGTCTCATCTGGTCTTTGTTTGGGGGTTTGGGGTTTGAGTTTTTGAATGGCCACTCGAGTCAAGTGAAGGAATTTGAGTCTGGATCATTGTGCAAGCATCATCATAGTGCTTAGGAGGCCCAAGGGACAGATCAATAGCCGTTTCAATCAATTCTGACATCCCCTACTTTTTGGGGGATTGCCCCTCCAGACCCCCTATTTTTTAGGGACTTCATTTTTGGCATTTTTAGCCCAAGTTAGACTTCCTATTTTTTAGGGGCTATTTTTAGAAAGTTTCTATTTTTGTCAGGGTTGCTATATTTGGAAAGTGCCCGAATTTCGAAAATCCACTCAAAAGTTCCAAAAAATCAATAGAAATCACAGAAAATCAGTTTGAAAAATATATGAAAATTGATGAAAATTTGGAAAAATCAGTCCAAAAATCACAGAAAATCATGGAAAATTCATGGAGAAATCTGGAAAATTCATGAAGAAGACTGAAAATCATGGTGAATTTGCCTAAGTATGGAGGTAGGAATTCATGGATCCATGGAAGAAAGACTGAAATTCTAACCATCAAGGAAAAATGGAGAGTAAAATTAATGGCTAAGCTTCAGCCAAGTTCGCCATAAGAAGAAGAAATGGCTTGACATAAGATGAAGTTCGCCCCATGTTGGATGGCATGAACTCAAGCCAAGTCCGCCCAGCATAGTCAAGCAATGGAATAGACTCATGACAAGTTCGCCCATCTAATGGCTTGGCAATGTGCCAAGTCCGCCCAACAAAGTGAAGAATGGCATGAACATGAGGTAAGTCCGCCTTGCCATGGCATGGAGAAGTGGCAAGTCCACCAGCAAAGGAACATGAAATGGCTTGACATGAGACAAAGTCTGCCCTAAGACAATGGCTTGGCAAGAGACAAAGTTCGCTCAGCTTAATGAAGGATGGCACAAGGTTAAGTGAAGTCCACCCTTAGCAATATAGGATGGCAAGAACATAAGCAAAGTCCGCCCCAAGAAGATGGCATAGACTAAGATGAAGTCCGCCCTAAGCAATGTGAAGTGGCTTGATGATAAGCAAAGTCCGCCCCAAGCTATATGGCATGAAGTGAAGCAAAGTCTGCCTAGCACAACAAGACATGGCAAGAAGTTAAGTAAAGTCCACCCATGACATTAAGTCAAAATGGCTCAACACAAGATGAAGTCCGCCCTATGCCTTGGCAAAATGAAAGGATAACTAGCAAGTCCGCCATGTGGAGAGGTGAACTAGATTGAACATGGGCTAAGTGAAAATTAAATGGCAAAACTATAGGCTAAGTCCACCTTGGAATAAAATGCATGGTTTGATAATGAATGAGCTCCGCCATACCAAGAAGAAGTAAGAAAAAATTAAAATTTTGCCTAAAGTTTGGACAATGGAATATTTAATAATTGAAGAGCACAAAAGATTTACTGAGAGGGGGGGGTGAATCAGTAAATCAAATACAAATTTTATTTTTACTATTTTCAAACTTATTACAATCAATTTTTGATATGAAACAATTTCCTCAAATTGATATATCTTTATTGAAAAAAAAAAATTGAAGTAGGCACCAACCTACAGATTTACACCAAGATGATTTAGTAGAATATAGCCTACAAGGAACACCTAGACCTCTACAAATTTAGTAGACACCTGCCTACAAGGAGCACCAACCCCTAATGCAAGGCACCAAACCTTGACTTGATGGAAGTGAGATTGCCTTCAATCTGATCTGCACAATGCCAACTCTCCAAACTGCTCTATGTGATCAATAATATCACCTTCAGCCCACACAAGGAGGTAGGAATCTGACTGAACTGCAAACTTCAACTACAACCACACCCAACTGTTTTTGAATATCAATTATATATATATGTTCTCCATATGTTGCATCCTTTGATAGAAGGACATCACATTAGATATCTGCCTCTTCTAAACAATATTGATCATGTCTCTTTGTAGAATCGCATCACTTTAGACAAGTTTTAATCACATACTTTAATGCACAACCAATTTGTAACTGTTCGATTAATTACTTTGGCTTATGAATCTGAACATGAAAATCTTTCAAACCATCGTATCATTTCCTTGAATTTGTCTCTTCCAATAATCACGTCCTTTTACTTTTCAAATGATGCTTTTTCAGATCTAATTAATTATTGTTTGACTTTAATATTTGTTTTGATGAGATTGCACCATTTAGTGATGAAGCACTTCTTTTCATTTAATTAATTTTTGATAGATCTGGCAGCATCTTTTCTGAAGTCGCACCCTTCCATAATTAGCATTTGTAAAAATGTTTTTCTTCAATAATCGCACCTTTTCTTAGCATGATTACTCTTTAATGAATTTTCTTTGAAACAAATCGTTCTTTTCTAACAAAGAGTCGTCCTTCAGCAGTTTGTTAAATCGTTCCTTTCCATTAGCATCTAAATTGTGTCTTTTAATAAACACGTCCTTTTGATATATACGACTTTTCAAACATATCAAGCAAAAGACGTCATTTGTTAAAAACACGTCCTCCTGAATTTTAACAAAGTCACATATTTTAGAGTAAAATACGCGTCCTTTTGAAGACTTCAATTTGTCTTTTCTAGATTCAAATCTTTTTGTTTTTATCAAACACAAATTATTTATCATTATTTTTTAAGCCTGCTCCCTTTACCACATTCGAATCTCCTTTTATCTTTCTTTTCAAATTCGAATCTCCTTTCTTCACAGTCAGCTGTATATTTATCTTTAACCTGTCAATTTGTTTATTTTTAACTTGTCAATCTTGCAAATTTGTTCTCCTTGATCAGAATTCAGAATTGATCAACCTGAAATGATCTTCTTTTGACATACATAATGATCTGATCTCTTCTTTTGACATACACTACAATGGTCTTCAACTTGATTATCAACAAATAATCAACATAAGTTCAAGTCCATTTTCTCATATTTGTCCTGACATCAATGACAATACTTCTAACAATAATATGCTTGGCACCTTGAGAAATTCGCCATACTTAGAGAAAATAAAGAATTTTTCCTAAGTCTAGCATTCACATGTTTAAAGAAAATTCGCCTGAGACTTAGGAAAATGGAAAAAAAAATTATGGCAAAACAAAGTGGAAGGAAAAATTTGCCTAAGGCAATGGCAAGAAAATTTTAAATGAAAATCAAATACTTGCCTTAGATAAAAAAATAAAAAATGCCATAAAATAAAGGGGTTGAAAACAACACATAAAATAATTATTTTTATTATTTTTATTTTTATTTTTTCAACACCCCAAAGAGATAAACTTTGAAAAATCAAAATTGGAAAAAGACAAAAAGAACTTCACTGAAATGGCGCATGATTTGGAAACTTTCTCAGAGACTGTCGTTGAAAATAAAAATTGCCATTCAGAAGCTGAGTGTAAGCCAAGTTCAGACTTGATTAAATGGAAAGAATTGAAATTTGCTAAATGAGTCGAATTTCTCATCTTTATAATTGAATTTGCTTCTCATTTTTCAATCATTCGATTTTTGAAAGAAAAGTTGTGAGAAGAAAGTTTGGCTAAGGCAAGAAAGTTGAGAAAGTTTTAAGCAAAATGAAGAAAGCAGATTCATACCAGCTAGCACTGTGATCGTGACTATTTCATTTTTCCAAAAGAGCCAAGCAGATTTATTTTCTTTACTTCATTTTGGCGTGAAAACTTTGTTAATTCTTTCATTTCCAGCATAATTCTTCACGAAGTTTGATTTGACAATTAGCTGGAATATTTTTTCGAGTAATTTAAATTTTAAATTTTAAATATTCTCTTTGTATCTTCTTGCAGATTTATTTTCAAGAGAATAAAAATGAAGTTTTCCAGTAAGGGAGCACAGTTGCAGTCAAAGATCAAATCTAAATGGGAGAACATTGTGGACACCAGCCTTGGCCATGTTGACTTCAATGATTTCAAGAAAAGAATGTACGGAAGTGATGGATGTTTGCCTACGCCAATTGCAAGAAGGATGATGCGCAACAGTATTGTTCATGCAGCTGGATTCCCGCCAGCAAAAGAGTGTCCAGAGCTCATGGTGGAGTGTGCATTGCATTATAATGCACAGGAAAGACAGATAGAAGCTCCTGATGGAAGAGTACTGGCATATTTGACCAAGCCAGCCATACAAGAAACCTTTGGGATTCCAGCTTATAATCGGACGTCTTATCGAACCAAAGATGATGCACTTAAACATTACCAAGATCAGCAAGACCTTTGTGCATCAAATATAAACAAGTCCTGATTGTTGAAGCCCAGACCTACTGCCAAAAAGATGTCGAAGAAGTTGGCCAAAACAGATTTCAAAGAAGAATATGGAGACATCGTCTTGCTGCTAAATAGAATGGTAGGCAATCCTCAAGGTGCGCCTTTTGAAACCTGGATGTATTATTTCGTTGATGAAATAATTTCCAGAGTGAAGATGTTTAACTGGTCTAGAATGATCAATGACAGTCTCCATGAGCAGTTGGTCAACCTAGAGAAAACCAAGACCTTCCATATGAGCTCTTATGTCGTATATCTGCTTGCAAGGACCTATAAATATGCTGGCTTGGTTTGCAAAGGTGTAGTTGGCAACGGCGAAGGACAATTCAAATCCTACGATTGCTATCCGCAGTTGCAGCTAAAGGAGAAGTCACACTTCAGATGAGCACATGACGCCTTTCTTATGTATATCACTCAACTTCTCCAAGGCAGAGCACATCAGAGACTCACCGATGAGGCCAAAAGTCTGATTGGAAAATATCAATCCTGATTCATCCAGTTTCCCAAATTTACTTGCATCAGGATTCAGGGATTTACAGGACGCCCGTACAGACTGCCCATTTATCCAACCAACAAAATGGTTTTGTTGGAAGTTCTAAGGCAATTGGAGACATATCAAAATATCCAAAGGCCAAAACAGAAAGCAGCTGTCACTTTTCTGTTCTTCATCGACAATATGGAAGAATCATGTCCATCAACATAGGCAGCAAAGAGTGCTCGACTAGAGATGCAAAAATACCCGTTCATATCCTACAAACCCAGGAATTATTTTGATCCATTCCATCACATTGAAACTGTGGACGGAGAGAAATACAAGCACAGGATAGACTTAGAAGATTTTTGGGCCAATGCAGCTGATGAATATGATGTGAGGAAAAGATTGTGGTCAAGATTGTCATTGAATATGATAAGGGCGATTGAACTCTTCCAAGTACCTGATCAGCTGGATGATGATGGAGTATATGTGCAGCCAGGCTTCGATGAAAGGGAGCCACTTCCTCCTGTAAGGTGGTATGAGCCTGAGCTAGGTGACCTGGCAACATTCATGCGGCTTGTATTCAAATATTTCCAATGGTGGATAAACCAGCAAGTACAAGTATTGCGGCGAAGGAATGTACAATTCACATATGAATTGATGGGTGATACAGAGTCATGTTCCTCAAATGTCGGTGCATCTCGTGGAGATGGAGCAACAGATGCTGCCAACTTGAAAAACAAGAAAGAGATTGATGACTCTGCAAAGCAGAACAAGAAGAAAACAGTAGATGAAGGACCCTCTCAAAAGAGGCACAAATCCAGGCCCCTTCATTCGACTACGTCCAGAAATATAGATGAAATATTAGCCATGGAAGAAGAGTCTTGGGAGCAAGTCAAAATTCCTTCTCCAGTTAGAAATGTGGAGCCAATGCAATCAGAAGATGATGATCAGAATTCTCCTACAGGCACAAAAATTCTGGAATCAAATGATGACATGGGCACTATGGATGGAAAATTTGAAGAGGGAATGATTTCCGCCCTCAAAGGAATCCAGGAAGACCCATCTGTGCAAGAGATTCAAGATATGACAAAAATTCAAGATGTGCAAGAAGTTCGGGATATGCAGGATGTCCAGGATCAACAGGAAGATGGAATTGAACAGTCAACCATCCTAGATTGGCTAAAAGAGAGACTGAAGATGAAGGCACCAGTAGAGGTACCTGAAGAGGATGACACTACAGACTTCTTGGCTAGGCTAGAGCAAACTGCCACAAGAAAGCAAGCCAACAAATTTTCTACCATACAAAGGGATGAGGCTGGCAATTGCACAGTGCAGATAGCAATGCCTACAGTTGATAAATTCCAGGATGAGATTGCCCTGAACGAATATGCCATCACAACTATTGACATGGGTCCGACGACAAAAGGGCAAGAAGTTGAGGACTTGGATAATTCTGTTGCCACCATCAAGTCTAGGCTAGAGAGGGAAGTGGTAAAGAAAAGAGAGTATAAAAGAGAGATTGAGTGTCTAAAAGAGTATATCCAGCATCTAACCAGGCCACTCAATCAAGGTGACCAGTCAGCACCTCCACTTCCAAACTCTTCACAGGAACTGGTTGGAAATTTTGAATAAGAGTTGACTACAGCCAGAGAAGCTAAAGACTGGATGGCTGGAAAGAGAGATGAGGCGATGGCATTCGCAGAGAAGCTAGCATATGAGTATGAGCAAACTTCCTTTCTGCTATCACGAGTTACAGACTTAGCGGAAGCATGGGATGGTCTCCAAGACATTCAGAGTAAAATTATCCCATGTCTTTGAGAGTTAAAGGGCATCCCGAAGCAGAGGTTGATTGATGACAGGATTATTGAAGCTAGAGCTGCATATGATTTCAGCGACTGGTATTATGCACTAATTTCACAAGGATAAGTCCTGGAAAGGGTAAAGCAAGATTGCGCCAAAATTGAAGAGCAGGCAAAGGAGATTCGGAGTAAAATTTATCAAATGGCTGCAGATATGCTTGACCGAGATATTGTTCGAAGAAACACTTGCAGCCAGAAAATTTAAAAGAACAAGTTCAAAGAATTTTCTCCACCACCTCTTGGCCAATCATGAAGGAAATTTTACCAATGCATTCAGCTTCATGACTGTCAGAGATGCTTTCTTGCTGCATGAATCAAAATGGATGATCACCTTTGCAAAATGTGCTGAAAGTTTCGACTTGCTGGAATACAACGTCAATGCGCTGCCGGACATTGCCATGGAGGAAGTCCTTCTGATCGTGTCCAGGTTCACCGAATGTAATGCTTTGCGAGTGGATAAGGATGCAACTCCTGGTGCCTAAAGTTCTCTCTAGTTAACTGATTGATGTTTAGGAAACCCTAATTAGGATTTAGTTATGTTGAATCTGGGTCGTTCATCTCATTGTGATCTTGGCCATTCATTGTAATCTGGGAATTCTATATAAACTCCCCCCCTCTCTCTCATTTCATTAGTGGATATCAGGAGATCAGTAAGGAGAATTAGAGATTAGAGAATTCATTAGAGATTAGAAGAGATTGTAGAGAATAAGAGAGAGTTTTATGAGATTGTTGCAAAAGACTATCTTGATAATAAAGTTCATAATGCATGGGATGCTTTGAATCCTTTCATTGTCAAATGGTTGCATGGTTGCATATTTCTCTTCCTCGTCTAGTAGCTTTGAATTAGAATTTCATTTAAATGTATGTTAAGAGAATGATAGATTGATAACAAGGATAGCGAAACTTAGCTCATACTTTCTTTGAGTGGATGCTTTTTCATTCAATGCGTAAAGTTAGACTGAGCTTTATCGTGGATGCTTCAACGTTTACTTCGAATAATGTTGTTCTATTGATGGTATTGTTCATGGTGAAGAAATTTTAAGCACAAATCCCAGAAGATTACACTTGCTTTATGTAGTTGTCGTTTAGCGTGGCGAAATAAAGTATTGTTTATTTGGTTTCACTCAATCCTTGTCATCTTTTGACTTCACAGGAATAGCATAGGACTGCTAAACCCTTACTCTCTTTTTTTCACTTTTTTATCTAAAGTCAGAAAATTCCAAAATGATACTGCATTTGCGTCTTTGCTTTTCTGAGTAACTTGCAAAAGTAAATCCCTATTGTGCCCCCAGCAAATCACATCAACCACAGAGCTTATCCACACATAACTGAAACATTGGAATTGCCGTATGATCTTTCTTGCAGTCTTAGCATACTAGGTAGTTTTTCAAGAGGGGATATAGCGTCTTTGACACTTTATTCTAGAATGTTTGTTGTGTCATAAAACACGCATCAACAACTCGTACCATCATCATTATTGCTGTTGAAGCCGTACTGTACCAGCAGATTGGCGTGTGAAGGAAGTAAGAGAAACGCCTTTGTTCTTGGGTTTCTGTCTTCTTTAGATTGGGCGCCTATCTATCTAGTGGTGTTCGGCATCATTTTGGTTGAGGAAAAGGAATGCATCCCATGTATTTTTGATATTCTTCAATCTGTGCGCCTGGCTACAATAAAATCAGGTTCTTTTAATTAATTACCAGCTGCCTTTTAATTTGCATGTATTGCCTTTAAGATTGTAATAGTTGGATTTGAATAAGGAAAGTATTCTCTATTCAAAACATAGATTAATTATTGATTTGGCATTTCTACCAATTTATTGTATTTATTTTCAAAATCGCACCTATTGTTCTTTATTGCAAAAACTATTGTGTAAATCATCAGATGTTATCTTATTATCATAAGAGCAATGAATATATAGATTCCAATGCAAGAGAAGCAATAATCACGGGAACATGATTATCAACTTTACTGAAAGAAACAGACAATCACTGAGACGTGATTGTAGGAGAACCAAAAGAAACAAAAAGCAAACTAACAGAGATAACTAAGAGAGATGAGCATTAAAATAGGAACCAGTTGTAGTTCTAATACCCCCTCCCTTAATGCTTAATCTATCAACTACAAAACTAAGTCTACCCATATTGTGTTGGTCATCAAAATGCAAAGTGTGCAAACTCCTGCTTCTGCTCAATTCGCCCCACTACGTGAGCACTTTGTTGAGATGCTTCCTGATTGGACTTCTCATCAGCCAACCGCTTTCTCCAATACCTCTGTATATGTCCAATCTTCCCACAATAATTGCAAGTAAAAGACTTATTCGAGCCCTCCTCTAAATCGCCTCATCCTTTCTGCTGACTGAACTTGCCTTTGCCATTGTCCTTAGCAGTAAATGCTTGTTCAACACTTGGAGACTCACTGCTGCTCCCAAACTGCTTCTTCCACCGACCCTGCTGCAAAAGCTTGTTGCACATCTCATCAAACTTTAAGTCAACATTGGTGGATGTAATGTTGAGCGTTTCAATGAAGTGCTCGTAGGAACGTGGCAAACTTTTCAAAGTGATCACCACCATATCCTCCTCTTCTATCTTACGACCAATGGCCTCCAGTTGATCGCAAATATTTTTTACTTTCATCAAGTGCTCTTGCAAAGACACTTGGTCATCCATCATAATTGAAAAGAGCATATTCTTCAGAAAGAAAGCCCTTCCCTTGTTTGAGGTCTCATGAAGATCTTTCAAATGCTTCCAAACCTCCGCAGCTGATTTACCATAAGGTATTTCTGGTAACATGTCATCGGCGATAGATAATTTAAGAAGCATGACTGCCTCTCGATTACTTCCATCATACTTGTCCTAATCCTTCCCAACAGCAGTGGGACGAACTTTTGTACCTAGAACAAGCGCATCCAGACACCGGTACTCAAAGATGGTAAGCATTCTTTGCTTCCACGTGTTGTAATTCTTTCCATTGAACCTCTGTGAACTTTCCAACATAATATTGGACAAAGACGCCATCCCTCCCGTTTTCCAAAGCACAAAAAACGTGGTAATCCAAAACTCTGTAAATTTTTGAAGAAAGAATTTCTTAAAACTCTTCAAAAAATTTATTTTTCCCAAAATTTCTAGCAAAACTGGCTTCAAAAAATTTGTTTCAAGCTGCCATCACCTCAGAATATTGGCACAAAAACCAAGGCACGAATCCCGAGGTACCCAAAAAAATTTGAACCCAACCCAAAAAAGTACTTGAAAAACCCACAACGAATCTGCAATCAGAAAAAAAAAATCGCCTTGAGACAGAGGGTTAAAACCCTAGACGAGCTTTGTAAAATCACAACCACATTCAAAACGTAGCCACCAGTTGTCTCAAGAAAGTGCCGGAAATATGAGCCAAAAAACCTAGGTCGCACGGGCAAGAAATTGCAGAACAAAACGCAACTTCAAGAAAAAATCCAACCACGAAATCATCAAAAGAAACGCGGCCCCAACTTCTCTAGAAAACGTGTCAAAAAGATAAGGAAATCGCGCCTTCTTTCCTTAGCCGGCGGGCTAAAAACACAGAGCCACAAACAAATAAACGCGCCCAAAAAATGTCGAAATTTGCGCCGAAAACACTGGCTGATGGTCACGATGAGGGCAAAAAACTTCCAGTCGCGCGTGAATAGATAAAACGCAAGGAAGGAGCCCTTGTCATAGAAAACCCGCGCACACAAAACCTACACATCACAGGCCACGAACAGAGGGAAACAAGTCACGAACAGAAGGAAAAATGCGCTTCCAAAAACGTGTGAAGGAGGTCGCACACGTCCAAAAACTAGAATAGGACGCCCAGAAAACTGAGGTTCAAAGTCGCGATCAAAGAAAAAACACAGATTTTAAGTCTCGATTTGCAGAGGACGCAAAATCACACTAAAAAGAAAACCCTCAAATCCTCCATTAACAGACGCGAAAATCCACCTCAAAATCTCACGAAAATCTTCACAAATCCCTGCAAAAATTCTAACCAAGTTTTGGAACCCGATGCTCTGATACCATATTGTGTAAATCATCAGATGTTATCTTATTATCATAAGAGCAATGAATATATAGATTACAATGCAAGAGAAGCAATAATCACGGGGACGTGATTATCAACTTTACTGAAAGAAACAGACAATCACTGAGACGTGATTGTAGGAGAACTAAAAGAAACAAAAAGCAAACTAAGAGAGATGAGCATTAAAATAGGAACCAGCTATAGTTCTAATAAAAACCCTCAAAAAATCAAAAACTACAAAACAAACAAAAAACGCATTCACAGTCAGAAGATTTGGGTTGAGAGACACCTGGTCTCTTACAAAAGCTCCCTCTTGCTGATGATTTTTAAGAAAGTAAACTAAAACTAAGTTGCCTATCTTTTTGATCAGCTGTGACCACAAGGTTTATAAAACTCAAATGTCGTAGCTAAGATTTTCTGATTTGGAATTTCAACTACGACTTACTTACGCTAAAGACGTTTCTATTTTCTCAAGTAAACGTAGAGCAAGAGAAATAGAAATGAACAAAGTTTGATTCTCTGACAAAGTGCTTAAATAAACTCTTTCCCAACATACATCTAGTTACTTTCAATGTAGACTAAAATTAAGATCACAAAAGCATAACAGAATAAACGTACTTAGACAAACTTTCCTCTCAACATACATCTACTAGGTTTCAATGTAAAGCTGAAATTTAAGATCATACAAGCATAACACAATAGATGGAAACTTGAGACATTATATCGAGGCAAAAGAGGCTCAAGACTTTATTTCTCAGACTTTTGGAACAAAGATTACACTAAACACATGCACGGAACAAGAAATTGCAGCTAAAGAGGCTTGCAATCTTGTTCTTACACAAAGAGAACAGCAATTACAACAACTAATTGTTGGCTAAAAGAGACTCAACAATTCACTATCATAAAACAATTGAACAACACCGAATAACAAATAGACGGAACTATAGGCTCAACGTTTTGTTATCACTAGCATGGTTGCAAATAAATGAGCAAGACTACTCTTATTTATAGGCAAGCAAAAGAGTAGGGAACTCTAAAATCTCCTTGCTTTTACAACTAGGGCTTGCTCAGCAAGCAAGCTTTATTTCTAAATCTAAGAGAAGATAACATCTAACACCTAAGAAAGCAGGAAAAGCAGGAAATGCCAACTATTACATTTATCTTCTTTCTCTTCTTCAAAAAATGGATAAGAATTGTTCCAAGAATAGAAAGAAAGCGGAAAGAAAGCTTCTAGATGAAAGCCGCTTGAAATCTCAATGACATCTACTAGAAAGCTGGAAATTGTGTCCTGATTTGGTGCATCTATACCATCAATAGCAAAGTTGCTCTTTTCTAAGATATCCTCTCCATCTGCAATTGATCTCAAGAAATCTTCGATCTCATTGGCCGCTTTTTCAAACTTTGCTAACATCATGGAAATGTGACTCATGCCACCATCACTGTTGTGAACAACATTTTGAAACTGATTTTGCACTTCATCAAGTCTAATATAGGAGCCATCATCATGATGACACCAAGCTAGAATCTCTATGATAAAACTCGTTTACGAACAAGAAGGCTTCAACTACCCTTTGCCTGTAGGCAATGAACTCCTCAGCTATCCTCTCATAAGTCTTCACCTTGAAGACATGACACTCTTTCCATGCAAGAATTTGCCTCTTGTGTTCTCTTGAGGCTGTAGCACCATAGGTTGTATTCAAATCAGCAATTATGATTTCATGCCTAGGCTTTACCTCTGCCATTGACTGTTCAAACCCTTGAAGGCCTTGACGTAACTCATGAGCGTTATTCCTCAACTGAAACATTTGTGCAAGGATTTCTTTCCCTCTGACAATGAAACCTTCTATCCATTCTTGAATTCGTTTTCCGCATATCACCAGCTGTCTTAATTGTTGGTGATTAGCTGGTGTCTCTAAAACTTGGGGCAGCAACTGAGTAGCTTGTGAAGTACCCTGGACAAGGTTTGAAATGAAGAGCCTGAGTTGTCGTATTTCAGCCTTGAGGGCTGCTTTATCTTCTCCATCTTTTAATACCCTTTCCTGAAGGCTTTCAGACACAACTTTGAACATACTAATATCCGCATGCCTGGTACTTTTGCCAAGATTAGCCTTTACCATCACGAAGTCATCTATATCCACCTCATCTTTGTTTTTATCTTCGGGAGGTGTAGCCATCTCCATGATCATTTCACCATCAAGATTCCTCTCAAAGTGAACTTGCCTCTTTGCTTTCTTCTTAGGTGGTTCTTGATAGAAGTTATCAAGGTCATCAAAATTCACCTGATATGAAGGTCTTCTTCTTACCCTTCCCAAGGAGTTCTCAAGCCAAGACACGGTAGTATCTTTACTAACTTCCTTGGGAGGCTCAATTGCATCTTCTTCATCTTCCTCATCCTCTATATCAATATGAATAGGCGAAGACCTTGGCAATGGTGGAGAATCATGTGTTAAGGGCACTTCTCCTGTTTCCTTCTGAGGTATGGGCTCTACTGGAGGAGCTTCTGCTTCAACTGTTGGCTGCTCCTTCACATTTTCTTGAGACTAACTTACGCCTTTCCCTTTTGATTGTGCTTTGGAAGAAGAGGGAAGTGTTGACACTATTCTTGGCGGCTCTGGTACTGGAATGTATTTCTTCCTTTTGAGGACTAGGAAAACCTTCTTGTATTTGAGGACTTGCCTTGTCCTTTCTTCAACTGAGAGGGTCTCCTTGTTAGCCCAATTGACCTGAGGAAGGGGTTGATCTTCAATTCACTTCCGAGTGTACATGGGGAGAAGCACATCTCTGTCATCATCTGATAACCCTTCAATATCTTCTGATAAGCAGTCTTTCATCTGATGAAGAGTGAGCCTGTTGTAACTACACCTCCGCACTTCAAACTCATCTATGCAATTTGCCCAAAAATCCTCGAGTGTTGGAGAGTAAGCGTAGTTTGTCTCAAATCTGGAAGCATAGACGCCATTAGGGTCATATGATCGTCTCTCGTTGTAAGGCTTTAGACCAAGTGTTGCTAACTCATCACTCATAGATTTAGCATCTGCTGCTGATCTGCATTTATAGATTCCCAGTCCCAATGGAAAATTGAGGGCGGGTTTCTTTCTATTCCTCAAGACCATGTGAACATCATGAGCTTGCCTTAGGAATTCTTTGAAGACAACTTCATCTGATGGGTATCTCAGTAGCATGAGTGGAGCACCTGAATAACCATAGACTTTGAGATAGGTGAAAGTAGGAAATTGTATAAACCAATCTGCCCACTCTGCAATCGCTGCCCTAGCAGTTGATCAGATACGAACATGCAATTCATTATCTAGGTCTCGCATAGTGTGCATCAAGAAAGCTTCATTCACCCTCTTGTAATGATGTAGTGACTTCATGAACTCCAACTGAGGGTAGTAGTTGTAGATATGCTAAACGCTCAGAGACCCCTCAATGTTCAACCCTCTGAATTGACTTTGATAGGCCACTAGGTAGACTAGGTAAGAAACCATATGGAATTCATGAATCTGGAAATACTCTGTTATTTGCTGGTGGAGGTTGTCACTAATCAAGGTCGCCCAATCATAGAACTCAGTCTTCTTCATGATGTGAGGTGTTGTGACCTTTTCACACATCGCCCCATTCAAAATGGGGACCCCTAAATTTTTGCTCCATTCTGGTCTTTTGGCTTTGGTTTTGTCTCTCTTTTTGCTTCTTTCTGCTATCTGCTATCTGCTTTCCCGGGACGCTCCCGTCTGCAAGTTTAAATGCAAAGATTCGACCAAGTCTAAAATTAGGGTTTCGCATCTTTGGGTCATTTTGAGGTCAAGTTGAGTCGGTTGGTCAGCTTTTAAGCTTAGCACCGCTATTGCGATGCTTTCAACAAGTAACCCCTAAATTTTCACTAAGTTCTGCCAACTTTCTATTTTTAGCAAGTGTCAGTTTAGGGTTGATTTTCTCGGGATTTTCACATTTTGACAACTTCATTACATTCTGAACACTTCAAGTTCATTCCTGACAAAGTTTGAGCAAAAATGGATGACTTGCTATTTTTAGCAGTCCAGCTTCCAGAGCAAATTTCAAGGTCTACGTGTTACATTCTCTGATGCATGTCCGGAGATTCTTTCTGGGTTTTTCGAGACCTTCGCAGTGATATGACATGCAAAGCAGGGTGACAACTTTCAGCGTTCAGCTTTCAGAGGCCGATATTAGGGTTTACATGCAGACTTTTTCAGCGCATGTCGGCATATTCCTTCTGGGTTTTCAAAGAGCTTCACGACAGTGTAACATGCAAGTGGAACCGGAGACTTTTCTGAGACTTGCTACTTTTAGCCAGTGCCTGCATGTCGAAGATTTTTCTGGGTTTTTCTGGGTTTTCCGAGATTTTTCGGGCAGTATGACATGCAAATTCATCCAGCAGCCGGTTGACCACTTTTTTGGCCACTTTCTATTTTTGGCAGGTACCACTTGGACAGCTACTCAGCACTTTGGAGCGGCAAACTGATCGTCATGCAACTGAAACGGGATCAAACGGAGCTCATCTGAGGAACATGCATAAAATTAGGGTTTCAAGCTTGAGAGCTAAAAATAAGGAGTCAAATGATAAAGTGCCCTAAAACGGAAGTATCCACTGCGATCAGCGTCTTTCAGGAGGTCTGCTGGCAAAATTTGAAGGCAATCGGAGAACTTGCTATTTTTAGTAAGGTGTTCTAGGCGCAGGCTATAAATAGAAAGTTGATCTTGGGCGTCAGCGCAGACGGGCAAGTTCACCAACGAGGATCGCACTGTCCAAACTTCAACTCAAACGGAGCTAGGGAAGCCTCAGAAACGAGCACTTACTATAAATAGTAAGTCTCTTCATAAACAGCTATAATTAGCAGGTCAACATCAAATCTCAGCAGGTACGAGTCAAAACATGTGCTAAAGGACCCGTGGCGCGAATTTCAAGGCTAACAGAGTTGTAGAGAATGAAGAATCGAGCATTTGCTATTTTTAGCAAGACCAGACAGAGAAATTAGGGTTTCCTAAAATCAAGGGCAGAACAGGACAGTCAAGCAAAAACAGCATCCAATTATAATCAACACCCTTCAGGCAGTCAACACGCAAAATTTGAAGACTTTCTAAACAGTTTCTATTTTTAGCAGGTTGCTAAAAATAGCAGGTATAAACAAGTATCGGGCATCAATAGCACAAATCAGTTGAAATTCAGAATGGGGTGAAAATTAGGCTTTCCAAGGCCAGAATTCAATCGAGGGCGCGAAATTCAAAAAACTTTCTAAAAATAGAAACTCAGGGCGAATTAGGGTTGACAGAGGAAGATCAACTCAAATCTGGCAAAGGGCATAAAATTCACTAAAACGGATAAAATTTGGAATCCAGCATTGAGATCCACCTTGAGAAGCTGAAAAAAGACAAAAAATTGACTAAGTCTGGAAAACTCAACGCCACCCTAGTGAAATGCACCTTAGTCACTTGAAGTGATGAAAATTGAAAGCTCTATGGGTGAAATGCGCCTAACCTTGAAGGGGGTGATGAAATTTCACTAAGGCTCTTAAATTTGAAGTTGATACCCTCAAATGCGCCTGGCTTGAGTAAGGGTGATTAAAATTTGACTAAGGCGTTGAAACTGAAAGCTAGAGGGTCTAAGTGCGCCTGACTTGAGGATGACTTGAAAAAAAATTTCCTAGGCATAAATTGAAAGCTCCATGTGGTAAATGCGCCCCAAATTGGATGTCCAACCTATGATTTGCGCCCCTCTTTGGAAGTGAGTTGGAAAATTTTCTAAGTCACAAAATTAAAAGCTCCTCCTATGTTTTGCGCCTGAAACCTCCAAGGGTCAAATGCGCCTGAGTTTGTAAAGATGTTGGAAGTAAGAAAATCTTCTAAGTCACTCAAATTGAAAATGAAGGTTTGACCTATCAAATGCGCCCCCACTTTGCAAAGAGCCTCTAAATTTTTCTAAGGCAGGGAAAATGGACGTCCATGGGTCAAAATGCGCCCCTCTTCAAACTAGAAGCACCATAGTTCATATGCGCCTAAGATCAAAAGGGAAGCTTGAAATGAAAGTTTGATGTATGAAATGCGCCCATCTTCCAAAATTAAAAGCTTGCCCCCTGAAGTGCGCCTTTGCCTGGGAGAAAGAATAAAGAAAAAATTTTAAGTGTCGAAATTGGAAGTAGAGGGGCTCATATGCGCCTGGAGCTTGACTTCATATTTGCGCCTCTCTTTAAAAGAAAAGTTAGAGATTCTAAAGGCTTTGTTTGTCATTTGCGCCATGGGTGAGGATGAAAAGTTGTTAAGTGCTCAAACTAGAAGTATAAGACATCAAATGCGCCCAAAAATGGAAGCCTAACCACTTGTTTGTGCCTTGAACAAAGAAGGAAAGTGCTGGTTTGATGTTGAAAATTGAAATTAAAAGGAGGACATGGGATTTGCGCCCACCAAAAGGGACTTGAGAATTTTGCCTAAGCTTCAAAAAAGAAACCTCCACCAATGATATGCGCCTTGAGTTAGAAGATTTGAAAATCCGCCTAAGTGTTGGAAGTTGAGAGCTCAACATTGGATATGCGCCCTTAAGCCTTGGCCAAGTGTTAAAATTGAAACCTCATACCCTTATATGCGCCCTTGGGAATAGAAAACACTTCAAATTTTCTTAAGTCATGAAACTGAGACCTCCATATATGATACGCGCCCAGGAAGATTAAAAGGCATGTTTTGACTAGGGCGTTAAAAATGAAAACTCATGCTATAATATGCACCCAACATCTTGAGGGAGGTAAAATTTGAATTTGATCAACTCATATGTGCCTTGGCAAAAAGAGGTTTAGTTTTAAATGAGGCGCTTGAATTTGGACTATAGCAATTAAAAGGGGCAAATTTTAAAATAAAGCTTGAAGTATGGATAACTTGTTTCAAAATGAAAGCTTAGCAAAATCAAAATGTGAAGACACAAGTGTGACACGCGCCTAAAGGGAGAAATAATGTTCAAAGTAAAAGCTTAACCTATAATATGCGCCTCAAAAGCAAAGGATGATTTAATATTCGTCTAAGGCGTTTAATTTCAAAAAAATCAAAATGCGGGGATAAAAAAATCAAGCGATGATTTTTGATGAAAATATTCAATGGCATTTAAAAACAATCAAGATGAAAATTAAAAGGCGTTGGGAGTAATAAAATTTCTCCAGGCGATTAATTTTAAAATTTGCCTAAGTTTGAGAAATTTAATTTAATTAATTTAATTATTTTCCTAAGTTAAATTTAAATTCCCCTTTAAATTTAAAACCCATGAGATTTTAAAATTTCGGACGATTTTAAACATGGGGAATTTATGTCGGAGTTAATTATGGATGGGAAAATAAATTACACCTAGCCGATTTAAAGTGTTGATATCGAGTTTTTAAAAGTGTGCTGGTGAAATAAATTAAAATGGCATCTAAATTAAATTTTAATAAATTAAATATGCCATTCTAAAAAAGCAGTGAGATTATTTCAAATTGGAGTAAAAATGATTTTTCGAAGTTACTGAAGCTAACTGGCAGTCGGGAGGGAAGTTTTAAATTTGAATTGAGGAAAGAATCTCCCTAAATAGCAAATTGCCATAACAACTGCGAGATGACTAGAATATTCCCTTTTAAATTTAGCAAATGCGTCAGTCATGATGAAGGGAATAAATGGCATCTACTAAAATTAGCACCAGCTTTTGGCTATAAAACTCTGAAGATTTTCATTCTCATCTCACAAGATTCGAAGCTAAGATTTATGCTGGTGAGTTGAGTTGTGAGATTTAATATTTTCAATTTGAGAGTTGTTGAAAGTGTGAAGTGCTAAATTCGATTTTTTTTTCAAGAGGCTTGAATTTCTCGAAGTTTGTGAAGTTGCTAAGAGTTGATTTCTTGAGTTGCTGAGATTCGGAGTTGCAAGGTTGCTGCGATTCGAAACAAAGTTTGAAGTGTTAAGCGTTTTTATTTCTCCAAGTTGCTGAGGTAAGTATTCGAAGTTGCTGAGACTTAGTATTTTGCTGAAAGTTGAAATGTTTTTCGAAGTTGAAAGTTGAAAAAGCTGAAATCATTTAATTATGCTGGAGGTCGAAATTGTTTGAACTCGAAATTGATTGAGCTTTAAATTTTCGGAAGTTGCTGAATGTTAGATTTAAATTTGTTGAAGCCTTCGAAGTTGCTGATTTATAACTTTCGAAGTGCTGATTTGAGATTGCTGAAACTTTTCGAAGTTGCTGATTTATAACTCTCGAAAAGCTGATTGGAAATTATTAAAACTTGCTGATTTGAACTTGATGATTTATAACTTCCAAGCTTGCTGATTTAAGATTGTTGAATTCTTCGAAGTTGCTGATTTATAACTTCCGAAGTTGTTAATTTAAACGTCGCTGAAACTTAACACATTTTCCGAAGCTGAGATTGTTGGAGTTAATTTCTTACAGAGAGATGAAAATTTCTTTTGGCTGCAAGTTGTTCAAGTTCGAAGTTTAGATTATCGAGGGTTGAAGTCGAAGATGGTTGCTGAAGCTGTTAACTTGCATTTATTCTTGCAGTCGACTTCATTCGCCAGCCGTCCCACGTGATCTTTATTTTAAAAAGTTGAAAGTGTAATGTTTGTTTCTTGTTTTGCAGATGGCTGATGGACGAAAGGCTAATGTTGCTAGAACTAGCAAAGTTGGAGCTAAGGCTGGGAACAATGAAGCTATTAAAGAAAACGCCTCCAGGCAGGCGATTATCAAGGGTCTAAAGAAGTCTTTCATCCCAGAGTTCGAAGATTGTGTCGAAGTTTGGCAACTTGACAGACACCAACCTTGGGCCTTTCAACCTCGAGGCTTTCATGCGCGGAATGTACGGACAAGGTGGCAATCTTCCTACAGAGGCATCGCGCAATATTGTGAAGAGCGGATTGTAGCAGCAGCAGGGATCCAACCGGCAGTTCGTTGTTCTGAGTTAATCTTGGAGTGCGCCAACTTTTACAACTCGGATGATCAGACTATCAGTTCTCCAGATGGTATGATACTGGCCAACTTTGCACCTGACGCGATTGGCGAGGCGTTTGGGATACTTGCTACTGACAATATGTTGTATAAATCCAAGGCAAAGGCTGACAAGATGTACGCCACATCCTTTGAAAAATGCATGACGAGGATAAACACCACTTGGATGCGAAAACCAAAGCCTCCTGCTGCGAGGCTGCCAAAGCAGATAATTTCAGAAGAGCTGAAGCAGGAGTATTGCGATATAATTATGTTGCTCAGCAGGGTTAACGGCAGCCCACAATCATTTGTGTTCGAGCCATGGATGTTCTTCTACATTAGTGTGGTGCTCGCAGGGAAGGAGCAAGTAAACTGGGCGCAGATGATAAGTGATAATATTGACAAACAGTTCCGGAGTCTCAGGAGAACAAAAACATTTTACATGAGCTCGTATGTTATCTACATGCTTGCTCGGATGACAAAGTATAGAGGGCTGGCATACCAGGAACCAATTGGCTGTGGATACAATCAGTTCAAAATTCACGAGTCCTGCAGACAGTTGCACCTCACGCACACAGGTGACTTCAAAAGAGTTAATGACGCTTTCACTATGTATATCACAAGAACCCTTCAACAGAGGTTACAACAGAGGATATCCGAGGAGGCTCAGATGCTAATAGAAGAGTATGGGTGTTGGTTCGTCCAATTCCCGAAGTTTACTTATTTGAGGCTGCCAGGGTACGATTCATATGTCTACAAATTACCTAGGTATCCCACCAACAGGATGATACTACTTGAGTTGTCTAGGCAATTGGTGGCCTACGACAAAATCATAAGGCGAAAGAAGAAGGGAGGCTTGCATTTTCCCATTGTGTTGGGAAACTCACTTGAGGAATGCCCCACTTTGCAGGCAGCCAAGGAGGCTGAAGATGAATTGAAATTCTATAAGTTGACTCTTCATACCAGCCGACAAGATTTTGATCCTAAGGGAAAGATTGGAACGGTGCAAGGTGTAGAGTACAGGCACAAAGTTCACTTAGAAGATTTTTGGGCGAATGCTGGGAGTGAGGCTGAGATTAGAAAAAGAATGTTTTCGAGGCTGCCACTCAAGTTGATCAGAGAGTGTGAAGTGATCCAAGTGCCAGATCAAGTTGAAGAAGATACTAGGTTGATCCATCCGGATTACAAAGCAGTAAAGACCACTCCGATTCCACCAGTAGATTGGGCCGAGCCGGAGATCACTGATTTGGACACCTTGTCTTTTCCTGTCTTGACTTTCACAAGGGCTTGGGTAGAAGAGCGTGTTCACAGACTAAGGAGGAGGTCAGTTGCTTTCACATACGACCTCATGGGAGACAAAAGGCCACCGGTGTTGGCGAAGAGAAAGAAACAAATTGCCCAGCCTCCGGAGCCACAGCCACCGCAAAAAGAGCCACAACTACAACAAGAGGAACCTGTTCAGCCAAAGCCTCAAGGATCGGAGGACACAACATCTACTCAGTTGGTGACTCATTCTTCCAGTGTGCGTGAAGTCTCATTGTTTGCAGATCAGAGGACTCGAGGGAATGAAGAACCAGAGGTTGGGGAAGTTAACCAACCAATGCCGAGGGAGTTGGATACCCAAAGCATCAATGATCCTGAAGGTGCCAATAAACCAGATGAAGGAGAAGAGACGGAAACGGATACCCACTTCGATTTTTCCTTCGGAGAGGAAGACGTTGGAGCTCGTGAAGAGAGCGATCAAGACATTGAAATAATTGAGCCTCAGCAGAATGTTGCTCGGGAGGAGGTCTGTGAAGTGGAGGCAACTGAGGAGCAGCCCCTCATTATTTATGATATTCAGCGCAATTGGCTTTCATAGGCAATCAGGAGGGACCAGGATGATGATGCGGACCTGGCAGTTGAAATGGAAGAGCTTCTAAACAGAACTAGCAAGTCGCCCAAAAGGAAAAGAGCAAGGAAGTACGCACGGATGGAAACTAATGAGGCAAGTTCACGCAGCCTTCACATTGCTGTTCCAAGAGAAGATTATAGTTTAAGTGATGCGATGCCGGAAAATTACACGATCACCACAGTCGAATTAGGACGTCCTTCCGGAGTGCAAGTGGTGGAAGAAGCTGAAAGTTCATTTCAGGCATTGAAGGACAGGCTAGTGAAAAAGGAAGGGAAGTACAAAAGACTGAAGAAAGAGCACAAGGCACTGGTCCAATACGTGCAACATCTGGCACATCCAGTCACTCAAGAGAATCCAATGGTGGAGCTTCTGCCTGAGTTACCACAAGAGCCAATCAGTGGGCTTGAGGAGATAAGGAGAGCTGTTCGGGAAGGAGACAAGTGGATAAGCGGTATCCGCACTGAGGCAGAAAAATTCATGGCCGATCTTGTCTCATCGTTTCAGAATGCATCTGGTATCCTGTCACGCTTGAATAATGTCGAGCAAGCTTGGGGAGACACCCATATTTTTCAGGATAAAACTATTCCTCGCCTTGCTGTTTTGATGCGTGTGCCCACGCAGACTTTGGTGAATGAAGGAGTGATCCAGGCAGGTGATAGGTATGATTTTCGTGGGTGGCATTCAACGGCATTTACCGGAAGGAGTTTCTTCGACACAGCAGCTATGGAGTCTTCTAAGATCAGGAAAGCAATGAGGAATATCCACGAGGGTATCCTCAACACGTTGGATGCTTTGTTCGCAAAAAGACTAACTCATGAGGAGGTAGAGACGGAAGGACTAAAGGCAAGGTTGCAGCCTTTCTTTTCTGAGATGAGGACGTTTTCCCAACTGGATTTTGAAAACATCTCTACGTTTTCAACAATTATTCAGAGTACACAAGATTCTATTGAGACTTGGGGAAAGTCTTGTGAAAAGCATGAACAAATGGTGGCCATCCTGGAATATCAGCTAAATCTTACTCCAGCAATTTCTGAGGAGGACGTCGATGAGGTGCTGGTACGATTCGTAGCATACGCGGTCAGAGAGAGGAGCAAAGGAATCCGAGTCATGGACGAGAATCTTCTAGAAGGGTAGTGGGCATTAATTGCTCATGATGGTCAAGGAGGAATCTGCTATTTTTGGGAGCATTTATGACACCACTCCTCCACCTTCTGGCGGTTTTTAGGGTAAACTCGTCTAGGGCTGAGGTGGCTCAATCTGAGCCCTCCGTTGTAATTCAATCTGGACCGTCCGTTGGACTTGGCCAACTATATAAGGGGGAGTCCCCCTCATTTGTAATCTAATAGTCAGAATCAGAGAGTAGTCAGCAACTAGTGAAGCAGAATAGAGAGTAGATACTTTTGAGTTAGATTAGTTTTCATTGCATTGTTGAAGAAGGGGAATTCTCCCTTTGAGAATTTTGTAAGAGATCGTCACAAAAAGGCTAATCATAATAAAGCATTTCATTGATGGTGAATTCGAACTTTGTTGTGAATAGTTCGTGAAGTTTCTTCTTCCTTTGACTTCAACTAGGACTTAATTTCATGCTAATTGTTAAATATGGTTGCTTATGCTTGATCTAAGTAAGCTTCTTTTATCCATACCACTAACATTCTTACTGATGGTAAGCTTGTCTTGCGTGGTCAACTGGAACATTTCATACTTAACTTCAATCAAGATTCATGTGTAGTTATGCATCGTTGTGATGGTGGTTGCATTATTGAATCGTGATTTGAACATCCATTTTACCCTTTGAAGATTGCACTTACTTTGTCGAGGCTGTCCAATTGGAGGCTAGACAACGTTTGTTAGAAGTTCATTGAAATCGAGCGTAACACCCTTTGCATTTAGGTTAGAATTTAGAATTTAGAAATCTCTGCAGCCATTCAAATTCCGCATAATTTTGGTTAGTTTTAGGAAACTTGCACTCTAAAGCCAAATCATTCACACGAAAATCCCTTTTAAAAGCATATATTGGTTGTTACTCCACGTATTCTGAACAATTGCATAAGTCCCCTCGTAAGAACACAGCAAATACACATCAACCAAACTGGGTCTATTCGCATTAAAGGAACCTTGGAGTTGAAAGCGTGATCTCACTTGCAATCTTAGCACGCTGAATACTTTGTTCAAGAGAGAATAGGGTATCCGTTGGGAAACTTTGTTCTGTTGATTGGTGCGGTCATAAAAATCACATCAACATGAGGAATGGCATAGAACATCCAAGGTTGAAACTTTCTAGCATCTTCTTGTCCAATGACCCTATTGAGCAAGGTGATTATGATGGAAATTTCATCTTTGAATTCCCCTCACCCGACATTTTTAGGTAAAGTCTTATGCTTTTCCTTCATCCACTTCTTAGAGATCTTCTTACTGTACTTGTCCTTGTGCATCTCCCATATCCTTTCACATTCGCCCTTAGAGATAGTGACACTTTCTGGCCACGGAGGAATTGAGAAGCATTTCTCGATCATGCCAAGTTTCAAACTGCAAATCAATCTGCCATCTATTGACTGGATCTCCCGTGTCGCCGAATTGTAATGCTTGATGCAAGCGATTACAAACTCGAGACTCTGAACTGAAATAGGAATGAATACTGCTGCGAGGAGTCCATAGTGTTCCAAGTTTCTAATTGTAGTGTTGCCTGTGCTCTCCAAAGCGTGTAGATCAAACACCGGCTTGATGTGATGCAAGTCCGTCTTAGTTGTTTTGATGAAATCATGGTAGAGAGCTGATTTGGTCTTGAAATCATTGGGAGTGTATTCCATTTCGAAAACCTTGAAGAATGACTGTAAACTCACCTAGGTTCAGACAAGTTTTGAGCCACTTACTATTTTTAGAATAATGGTTTTTCCCCTTCAAACGGACAAATTTTTTGAAATTTTTCTGAGATATGAGTTTTGCTCAGAATTTCGTTGCAAGACAACCCAGAGCATCCGTTTTTGAAAATTTTGAGTGTAGACTGAAAAAACAACAAACCCTAATTTCTTCAATTTTTCGCAAAAAAAGTTGGCATCTGGGTTTTGTTCAGAATACAATTTGGAGTGAACCCAGTTGATTAGTTTTGAAAAACACTAACGGCTGATTGAAAATGCAGCCAACCCTAGGATTTGAAATTTTCTTAAAAAAAAGTTGTGATATGGGTTTTCTTCAGAAGGCTGTTTTGACAGGACCCAGATGATCAAAATTTGCAAACTCTGAAGATTTCACTGACATGCAAGGAAAAAGAAGCTGCTGCAACTTGATAAAAAATCTTCAAAAATTCCTCATAAGAATGAGATGAAGAGACCCAGATGGCTGAAAATTAAAATCTTTGACCTTCTGCAAAAATTTGATCTTTTGGATGAAAAAAGTGAGAAAAAACAATGTCTTATATTGCTGGTCTGAAAATTTGATGAAGAATTTATGAAAATCAGCAAACTGAAGCTTCTTGAATTCTGAAATAAAACTCTAAAGTTGCTGCTCCACTTTTCTCCTTTGGACGCCACCTGCAAAGAATGATGAAAATTGAATGGCAAAGGCATCTTAAATAGATTTTAGGCTTGAGATAATTCTGCTTTCTTTGCTTTTATCCATGCAAACCCTAAAATCTTCTCATGCATCGAACTTGGACGCTTCTCTTCATCTTGCCATTTTGAAATTTTGAGAAAATTGGGTAAGGAATGACAATTTGGGCGCCCTTCTTTGCTAGAGGTGCCAACCTTCTCCAAACTTAGTCAAATTTCTGAGTTTTTCAACATTTCTCAATTTTGAACCCTTACTTTGACCCTGATCTTCGGCTTCCAAATTGATCCGATGGACGAGTTGGATGATTCATCACGAAGCTTGACTGATTCTAAGAAGATCACCCTGGAGGCACTTCTGACTAAAAACTTCGTCTAATTCTTCAAAATCATCAGTGCAAATTTCCTTCTGGGGTTCTGAACCTTCACAATGTTAAGTCATTTTTGCATGATTTTCAAGTTCTTCATTTCCCTTTGATCTTCTAATGAAATCTCGTTTCCGGGAGCTACACTAATCCGATTGACTGACCGTCAGCTTTGTTTGATAGCTCAATTGAATCTTACGAGGTGATCTTGAAGACTATGTTGACAAATTCTATCATTTAGAGCTGCAAAACCTTGGGCACCCCTGGCCAGTTGGGGCGCCCAACTTAACCAGAGTTAAGTCATTTTTCAGTATTTTCTTCTTTGCCTTAGATTTTGGCTCTTGTCAAACCCTCTGTTCCGCCTGCTACATCTGGCAACTGCCAACTCCGATTGATGTGTTGGTGGTCTCGTTGGAAAGCCTAATCAATTTTGAGGAAGTCATCTTGGAGGCTTCACTGGAAAAATCATCTGTTTGGGCCTTCGAAATCATCAATGCCTTTCTCTCCAAGGGGCGTCCATTTGCTCCAGACTTGCAATATTTTCATCTTCAAATTTGAACCTTCATTCTATACCTTCAATTCGATCTAGATTTGTCGGAGATTGACCAGTCAGATGCTCTAACGAAGACATCCGTTGCAAAGCTGACTGAATTCTAAAGAGATTGAGCATGTTTGCAAACCCTAACTACTGAATTAGGCCTTCCAAAAAGCTAGGCGCCCATGAGCAACTGGGGCACCCAAAGTTCCCAAACTTAGACAATTTTCAATGATTTTCATGATTTTCATTTTGTCTTTTGGTTGAAACCTCTTTGTTTGACCTTGAATTCCAGGTGATTGGATGATCTGATGACTGCACTATCGGATTCGCTGCAAAGCTAGGAGAATTCTGAACAACTTTGTTTGGAGGCTCAAACCCTAATTTTAGCGTTTGGTGCCTTGAAAAAGATGGGTGCCTATCTCCTTATGGGGCGCCCATGGCTGGCAATGTTAGTCAAATTTTGCAAATTTTACCTTCCTTCTTCGTTCTCTGTGCATGTTCACCATCTCATCCTTTGTTCAGTGCTTGCATGTTGAATCTGATGCCTAGCAACTGACTGACCTCCATTGATGACTTTTGAAGCTCTCGAAATGCTTTCTAAAATTGAAAAAGCAGAATAGACCCACTAGGGCAAAACTAATCGTTTCTTGATTCTGACTGCACCAGCCTGATAAGGAAATATTTTGAACCAGCCTGATAAGGAAATATTTTGAGCCAAGCAAAATCAGTTTGAACCCCAACGAACCAACTTTCTATTTTTAGAAAGTTTTGCTAGTATCTGTTTCGAAAGAAACCCAAAAAAAAGTTACTATTTTTAGAAACTTTCTAAAAATAGTAGTTTTCCTAAAAAGTAGGGATGAAAAACTGAAATCTGGGTTTTGTAGATTACGTCGCTCTGAGCAAACCCAGACCGTTAGATTTTGGAAATTTCACATTTTTACCCCTCATGCAAGACACACACCCAAATTTTGACCTTTTTAACAAATTTAACAAGACTTTTACTCATTTATTTGAAATGTCTAAATGTAGCAAAAATTTTAATTTTGGGGTACAATAGATCCCAGGGTCCCATGTCCATCTCTGAAAAGTCCCACCATGTTGAAGTTGCTCCACTCTAATCATCCAGTTAAAACTCATGTGCCAATTTTTCTCTAACCTCCCCTATAACTCCAAGAAGTTACCATTCATGAAACTCAAACTGATAAACTGGCAAGGACTGAAATCAGAATATAACATCTCATGCCCACAAATCTCTGAAGAATTATCATCTGCAATGTCAATGCCAATCACCATTCTGAGAACAAAGAAGATTAATCTAAATAACTCAAAAATATTCTCATCAACATCACTCCTCAAAGCATCAAAACAAATCACAACAGCAAATGTGACTTCATCATAGCTATTTGCAAAGGAATAAACAGCTCTTTGCATGGTCATAACAACAGCATCATCAAAACTCCTCAAGGATGTATAATGCCTCCTTTGAGTAACTTCGTCATAATCAGGAAAGCTTATGAAAATTTTCATCAATCTTCCCCCAAGAGTCCCAAAAAGTTGAACCAAATCAAGCAAAGGTTTGCTGCCCCTAACACTAGTGCCAAAGATTGAACAAAGATGATCACTAAAAAAGAATTTGAACACCATCCAAAACTGATCCGAATTACAATGAAACATCATTTCCCACTTTAAAGGCCATAAACCCTCACTGAAAAGAGATTGTGAAGAGAAAAAATGAGTGTACAAGCTGCCCAAGAAGTCTGAAATTAACCAATTAAAGTCTGATTTTAGGAAAATCAACATACAAAGAATTGAACAGCTGATGCAACTTTGGAGATCAGCGTCCACATTATGATAACTGTTCATGCCCAAGGCTGGAATCATTCCCTCAAGAAACTCCAACCCATCATTAAACCATCTTTTGTTCGAAGTGTCTCTCTAATCCACCAACAGATGTACCATAGGAACCATCAAATGATTGGAAAAAATGGGAGCAACATCAAAGATTCTGAAAATTGAATCCTTATTTCTCCGAACATTCTTCTTTCTACTTGTAACAATCTCCATCAAGCCATGTTGAAGATTCCAAACATGAATTCCCAACCAACAACAAACTCCAACAGATTGGGAAGAATTCCCAACATATCCCCAAGAGCTATAGTGAAAGACTCGTATAAACCAAACCATGTAACCAGCTGCATCCATCAATGCATAGTTTAAACATTTCATGACCAGCATTTTAGAATAATGACTAATCAACAATGCAGCATCTAAAATCCAAAGAGCCGAATCTGAAAATTCTCCCACAATTTGATGCATATTTCTAAAATTTGACCAAATCAACCTTCTTAAGATAGGTAGTACTCTTCCATTGGTTATTACTGAGTGAAGACCGGCAAGTTCAAACTTGGACACCATTAAATGCTCATTTACTAACCATTCCCAAAGAGTATTGCTAGACATATAAAGTGGATCATGTTGATGTGTTTTTCATGACTGCACCAACACAAAATAAAGTTACCAACGGCGACTCTATCCTCTCTTGAACAAAATCTCCTGCATGCTAAGATTGCTAGAAAGATCATGCATTCAACTCCAAGGTTCCTTCAATATAATGGATAGTCTCAGTTGGCTCGATGTGATTTGCTAGTATTTCAAGGGGACTTACGAAATTGTTCAACAGCAAAGAAAAGAATTTGAATGCTCGAAAGGTTTGTCTGTAAAGCTCTTGTTTCCTAAACTAACCAGAAAGTACTGAACTGAAATGGTTGTAGGGATAGAAGATGCTATGGACTAATCTACGCGTGGGACGTGGAGATCAATTTTCACAAGCCTCAACCAGATTCCACTTTGCCTCACCTCGGATAGCCTCCAAAGAACTAGTGCAATCTTCAAAGGGAGTAACTAAAGATATTCAAATTACAATTCAACAATGAAGACACCATCACAACGATGCATACCAACATGAAGATCGTAATCAAAGTTAAGTCCACAAATTTCTAGTTGACCACACAAGGCGAACTCGCTATCAGCGAGCCCACTAGTGGTATGGATAGACGAAATTTGCTCAAATTGAAGACCACATTCCACAATTACTAACTACTTGCATGAAATGAAATTTACTTTACTTTAAGCTACTACTCGAATCAGAAGGACGAAGAAACCTTGCTAGCTACTCACAACAAAAGACGAGATCATCATCAATGAAAACCCTTTTTATTATGAGAGTGTTCACAACAATTTCTTACAAAGCTTTCAGAGGAAAAACTTTCCTTTTTCTTCAAACTACACTATCGATCTACGCTATGCTACTTCTAAGTTGTCTCTCTATCTTCCTATCTCTACTCTAATCTCTACTGTCTAATGAAATACAAATGAGGGGTGATGCCCCTTTTATAGATGGCCCAGTCCAATGGACGGCTCAGATTCAATTACAATGAAGGGCTCAGATTGAGCCACATCAGCCCTAACCCTAAAAACTGCCACCAAGAAGAGTGGAGTAATAAATGAGCAATTAATGTCCATCTTCTAGAAGATTCTCGTCCAGAGACGCGTTCCCACTATTCTTTTTCTAACTGCAAACTGGATGAGTCTGGTTGCCACTGCTTCAATTTCTTGGACTGGTATGGCAAGTACATTCTCGATCTGACTTCAAGGCGGCAACTTCCTTCTTCCGCTTGATGGTGATTTTCTTCTCAACTAACATTCTCTAACTCTGAACTGCATGAGGATGATTATTTCTCCACCCTTGATCCTGAAGGATTTTCTTATCTTGGACTTGAGCATTTCTTCCTCATCATCTACCTCTATGAATTAAGAGCATATTAGGTCTTTGAGGAGAAATTCCAACACTTAGTCATTTCTTCCAACATGCAACTTTTCTTCTTTCGAGGTTGAAATGTAGTCTTGGAGTATTTGCTCCATCACTTCAATTCCTCCCACTCTGGTTCCGACGTTCATCCTACAAACAAAAGAAGGGCATTAGAACACTTAATAATATAAACTCTCCTTCACTTACCTGATTTTCATATTCTGATTGCCAAGGTTGATTGATCTTTGGAAAATTTCTTTTCTAGCAAACCTTGCTTTCTTCATAGCTTTTCAACATCTACATGCCATCTTGATGCCTTCATCCTGATATTTGAGTTTCACTTTAGCTTCACATTCTTCATGCCTTAGACAAATTTCTCCCTTCCGAGGGCGCGTTTTAGAAGACTCCTGCTTCATCACCTGCCTTAGAAAATTTTCATACCTTCACTCTAGCTTGGAAGAATATTTCCCCCTCCAACAATTTCATCAAAAATCACCTAAGTATCCAACTCCAACTTTTAGCCAAGGCACCTTATTTCTCTTCTTGCCTCGAAAAAAAAAAAAATTTGTTCTGCCTTGACAATCTTCTTCAATTTCATGAAACTGGCACATTCTGACTCCTCCTTGCCAATTTTATCCATGCCTAAGAAAATTTCATCACTTCTTCAAGCTTAGGCGTATTTTCCCCTAGAGGTGGAATTTTATGCCTTAGAAAAATTTCAAATAACATCACTAGCATGGGTGCATAAAGGGGCTTCCACTTTCAATTTCCAATACTTAGAACATTTTCCAACTCCTTCCACAAGTCAAGGCGCATATAGAGGTAACTACTTCAAGCCTTGAACACTTAGAAAATATCAAACTTCCTCCTCAACTCTTAGGTGCATATGACCCCTCAAGCTTTGAGTTTATTTTCCTTAGAAATTTTCAACATTCTTTTCTTCAAGGTTGGGCGCATTTAGGAGGTCAAGCTTCAATTTTAAATGTCTTAGAAACTTTTCTAACTCTCACGCAAGTTAAGGCACATTTTACTAGTGGAGCTTCCATTTTGCATACTTAGAAACTTTTCCAGGCCCCTTCACAAGCTTGGGCGCATTTTGATAGGTCTCTTGCCATTTACCAATACTTAGAAAAAATTTCATGTTTCCTCACAAGCTTGGGCGCATATAAAGAAGTCTAGAGGAACTTTTAACACATAGAATATTTTCTCATCCCCATCTTCTAGCTTGGGCACATTTGAGGTGTGGAGGTGGAATTTCCATGACTTAAACATTTTTCTATCACCTCTTCCAGATGATGGTGCATTTGAGGGGTCAAGCAGAAAGTTTGTGCCTTAGAAACTTTTTCAAATCACCTTCATTTCTCCTTGAGGGCGCATTTTGGGGGTCAAGCAGGAATAAGCCAACACTTAGACAATTTTCCTTCACACATGCTGGAGATGGGCGCATTTTGGGGTAGGAGCAGGAATTATCAATGACTTAGAAACTTTTTCCATCACCACCTTGAGATGAGGGCGCACTTGGAGGTAGGTGCAGGAACTTTCACTTGCCTTAGAATTCTTTCTCCACCTCACTTCATGACAAGGCGCATTTAGGGGGTCCTACAGGAATTTCCTCAAACTTAGAGAATTTTCATCACCTCCATTTCTCATTGAGGGCGCATTTGAGGGTATGAGCAGGAATTTTAACAGCTGAGACTTTTTTCATCCTTCTGCCAATCTCATCTTGGGCACATTTGTCAGGGGGTGAAGGAAATTTCTCAGACTTAGGCATTGCTCGCTCTTGATTTACTATATTTAGTAAGCCCTTTGATTTTCATACCTCTGAAGCTTGGATTGATCTGAAATTTCAAACACAGGATCCTCATGACCAAGTTGACCTATTCACATTGCCATCTCGTGTTGACTTGCTATTTATACCATGTTTCTGGAGGTGTTTTACTATTTATAGCAACTACTTGATTTTGAGACTTCCACAACTCCATTCAGCTTGAAATTTGAATGACGTGACCCTCATGGGATGACCTGCCTGTTCACACTGGCGCCTGTTGTTGACTTACTATTTATAGCCTGTTTTAGAAGTGACTTACTATAAATAGTAAGTGCTTCGATTGCCTTCAAACTTTACCAATGAATAGCTTGAAAGATACTAATCATAGTGGGATACACCGATTTTCGAAAATTCTGGCATTTGACCCCTCATTTTGGGCCCCAAAGCTGGAAACCCTAATTTGACTTGCATGTTGCTTAAACGATCTCCGTTTGACCCCGTTCTTGTTGCATGTTGATCAGTTTGTGATACTAAAGTGTTAGGGGGGGCTGTCATAGTGGATCTGCTAAAAATAGTGAGTTCCCGAAAAAAGTGACCAACTCTATTTGCATGTCACATCACTGCGTAGCTCTTGAAAAACCCATAAGGAATAACCTGACATGCGTTGAAAAGTCTTGCATGCAAACCCTAAAAATAACCTCTGAAGGAAGCTCTGAAAAAGGTCATGATCCTAGTTTGCATGTTATACCATTGCGAAGCTTTCGAAAAACCCACAAAGAATATCCAGACATGCGTAGAAAATTTCAACATGCAAACCCTAAAAATAGCCTCTGAAGGTTGAGTTCTGAAAGTTATTATCTCACTTTGCATGTTATATCATTGCATAGGTCTCAGAAAACCCATAAATAATATTCTCCAGACATGCGTTGAAAAACTTCGCATGTAAACCCTAAAATCAGCCCCTGAAGGTGAACTTGCTAAAAATAGAAAGTTGTTTGTTTCAACTCAAAACTTGCAGACAAATAGCTTAACGTGCTCTAGATGCCATGTAACGATCGGAACTTCAAAAGTGCTGAGAAAAATGTCCCAAATTAGCTACTTACTAAAAATAGTAAGTTGTGAAAATCCAATGAAATTTTTTTGGGGACTAGTTGGAAGCATGTTGACTGTATTGCCAAACTCATATTTCAATTTATTCACTCCATTTGACTTTAAACTGACCAGAAGACTCGAAACCCTAATTGTATAGACTTAGCCAGAATTCACGTTCAAGCTCAAAGGTGGGCACATCCCCGGAAAGACAAACAGAACAAAAGAGAGACGATAGCAAAACAAACCAAAAACCAAGCCAAAAGACACGAACAAAACAAAAATTAGGGGGGGGTCTCCATTTGCAATGGGGCGATGTGTGAAAAGGTCACAACAGATCCACCAACATTATCTCATGCTTGACTATAAAATCATGCATGTCAAAAACATAAAACTTCTTACCAATGCCATCCACATAGAAATTGTCAAGCACCTCATAATTAACAAATCATGTGAAGCTAGAGGATTGTTGTACTCAATCATAAAATCATCATTTCCTTTATCCCTTTTGTTGGTGTCTTCATCGAATGCAAGCTCTTCTTCTTCATCTACTTGAGGATGCCCATCATTAGTTGTTGATCCATAGAATGTAACATGATGAATACCACAAACATTACTAGTCACTTCATCAACCACATGGCTGCAAGCTATTCCTTCGTGTGGAAAATCTTCTTCCCTACTCAAAAGTTCATACTCTTGATATACCTTCCAAATATCATCATCTTCATGAATCCCCTTAGTATTAAGCAAGGTTTCATCATTTTGGAGTTCATTTAAACCTTCAACTATTTGCTTGATCTCCATAATCCTTGCATTATCTTCTTGTCCCTCAAGGGTGGCTGCAATAGATGATTGATTTTATGTTTTGCATAATGATTGATGAGCTAAGGTAAGATCAAGGCAAAGCCTATCAACCTCTTTCTCCTTCTCTTGATAGGCATCATAAGTCTCCTCTGCAAACTTAATAGCATTATCTCTATCTGTGAGTAAATGCAAATAATCAGACTTAATGGATTCCAATGCCTCTTTGATGATTTGCATCTTGGAAAGAGTGTCTCCATCCTTAACTCCCTTTTGTCTCTCTTCAGACTAAAACTTCCAATAAAGTTCTTCAATGAAATGGTATGTGCTATCAAATCTTGATAACACCTTAACAATTTTCTCTTCTGAAACCAATAAGTTACCCTTCAAAACATGCAGCTTTTTAGGCCCTTGATCATAATCAACAAAGAGAATTTGCTCTTCAAACATCAACTTTTCTGATTTGCTTTCATTGGCAAGATTTTCAAAATCAGCTTCTTTACAAACCTCTTCACTACATAACTCCTAAATAGAAGGCCTATCAGCAACTTCATCAAGCAAATTAGTATCTCTATCTTTACCTTTCAAATTCTCATACTCTTCTTGTGTGTCAATCTGAAAGGCAACCAAACCATTTGCTTATTTAAAACATTCTTCTCTTCAACATAAGAATTCACGTTCTCATTGGCCTTTGTTGCAACTTCTCTCCAAAGATCACTTCATTGCTTGCAATGCAAACTGAACTTTGAACTTTATCGGGATCAAAGGGAAATGTATCCCACTCCGGTTCTTTATCATTTCTTGGTGACATCACGCCCGGATCCTAAATGTGAAAAGTTTGATTGTAATGATCAACAGGAAAAAGATCATCTTGCTCCTCTAGGATTGTTGACTCTTTGAATGAATCACTCCTCAATCCTCTTGAACTGAAGTCTTCATCTATAATTTTCTCCACCGATGTAATTTTGTAATGAGCCTTACTCTAGCTGACCTCAATTTGCTTCAATTTGTAGCCTTGTAATTTTGTCAAACAGTTTGTATGCAATGTTCTATGTTGCTCGTATGAAGTTTCAGATTGTTGTGTGATGCAAGAATGAATGCTAAATTGACTCTGAAGGCTTGAAATAACTTCTACAACTACCATGCAAGCTTCTAAATGTAATACAATGCTCTTTTGTAATTTTCAATGCATAGAAATGAGAAATTAAGTGAATAAAATGCACCTACAGCCAAGAGACATTTTTACAAACTCTTGGCATGCAAACTTCTATCATCATGAACATGGACATATCTTCAAATAATAGACCTACAACTTATTACTCCTTTATTATATGCAATCTCCAAGTACAATAGCATATGTAAACGCCAAGACTCTTGGCTTATGTTCATGAGACAAGTACAATGCAAAGTCTGAAGCAAATGGACATCTACAGCAGCAATACTAATGATATCATATGATCAATGCAACTATCAAAATGTATTGTCGAAACCTGATATTTAAAGTCGCCTTGGATTGGAGATGAAGTAGCAAACAAGAACAAAGGACGAGAGCACCTTATGAGTGATGGATGATGTCTCAGCCCTAGCCGCCCCTGCTGGAGATTTCAGACTTCAAAAGTAAAATAATAGCAGCTACAACCTCTAATTTTAATCACCAAGCATCATTGTCCATCCTCTAGAAATTGATTGCTCCAATATCCATAAGCCAAAGACAAGTGTATGATTTTTTATGAATTTATTTGTGCTCCCCAACCCAAATCGCCCCTGTTCTAGCAAACCTCAGAAAATAAATATATATCAGCTACTAATGGTCTCCTCAAGCTCCAAAAATGATCTCCAAACCTTTAAGAATCAAGCGCTCCAAGTGATAGTGAAAACGATGCAAATACAAGCCTCTATGAATGAAATTGATGCCTCCTTCAATGACTGTTCATGACTGGTTTTTCTGATCAGACCTCTGCAACTTCGTATTCAGACCCTTAGCACAATGCAAAACTCCTCCAAACTCTTTACCAATGCAACTAATAACCCCACCACTATCCTCCAAATGATATCCAATGATGTCTTCAGCATTCTTGGCTCCTGGCCACCATGAAAGCACAAATAGAAAAGCTGAGATACCTTCCTCCAATAATGCAACCCTTCAAGAGATATTTCACTCCCTCAATTATGCTATCAATAGGAAGTTTTTGTTTCCTATGATAAAGAAACAATTTGTAGAAACCCTTGGCTCCACAAGATGGATTATCAAATATCAACTTCAAATCTGGATAATAGGCAATGAGCTCCTCATGTCTATTTATTTTTTTCCTCAAGAGGTTGGCCTCCTAGAACTTTCCAAAGTCAAGCTTCTAGAAGGAATATTATAATATTATTTTATTATCTTATTATTGCACTTTATAATATAAAATATTACCAACTCCTAAAGTGCAATATAACATTATAATATAAAAATAAGGTTTCCAAAATTAGAAATATCCATGACGATAATAGCGAAACCTCCATGAAGTCACACAATGAGCGAACCAATCAACTGGGTATCTGCCAAATGACCCTCTTGTCAAGCTCTATTAGCCTACGAGGATCAAGAATAGGCTAATTCCTCAAAACTCCAATGCTCATGAAAGAGGGACATTGCAAGTTTGATAGTCAAACCCAATACTACCCAAGTCAATAGCATTGTATTGGATTAAAGAATCATCAAAGCTGGTTGCTTTGAATATTTTGTCATTCTTTTCTTCAATGAAATTATCTTGAGTAGATGTGTTGCTGATTTTATCATTAGTACCCACATACATACCAAAGAAGTCTTCTTGGACACTTGTCATAAATTCGTCATATGGAATTGGGTCAGCAACATGTGAAGAATTATCCATCACCAAATCTTCAACATGATTCGATCTGAACTCAACTGACTCATCATAAACATTATCAACATGAAGGTGGTCATAAGTTGATTCAATGAAACCACTAGCATTTCCTTCAATTTGTTCTTTAACGAACTCAACCTGCACATTGGTACAACTGAAATCTTTTGTGAAGTCATTTGCCTAAAGCTCTTCATCGAATGAATCCTCATTAGGACTCAAGACTGCTGTTATGCTCTTTTTACCAAAGAAATCTTCAATATTTCCCATCTCATGCAAGTCTACGGATGTATTTTGGGATTCTATCTTAATCTCCTCATTTGCCAAAGTATCTTCGTCAAGCGCACTATCATTTTGAACCAAAATGTGCACCTTGCATGTGTCTTCTTCACCACTAATTGTCTGATTTTTCTCTTCAATTTGCTAAATTGTGGGCTACAAACCACAAACTGATACTTTTGCTCCTTCCTTCCTTGATTCTTCAACCATGGCAAGTTCTGCTTCTCTTTTAATTTTTTTCTTGATGTAATTGATCACACCCACTTTTCAAGGATTCCTAATCAACACACAATTCAAGTAGTAGTCAAAAGAAACATCATTCATGAACTCATCTGACATACCATCATTCATGAACTCATCTGACATACTCTGCTATTCTGCGCGGAATAAGGAAGCATCATGTTCACATTCCCTCATGAACTGTTTGGAAAATCTGCTAATATCCATTGTGGCGACACTAATTTTTCTATTCTCCCCAAAAGGATGGCAAGAACTTCTGCTATGATACCACTAAAATATACCCCTTAATTTTTTCTTGAAATTTCCACAACACAAATCAACACAATGCCAATCGATTAGCGTTAGCTTCAAAATAGGAATCAAATGAAATACACTCAACGCCAAGAATGTGCACACAAGATCCTTTAGAAGGTGAGGTGCTAACATATGGCAGAGGAAACTGGATTATAACTGAAAGTAAATACAACTAAAAGTAGAAAGAGGTGGTGAACCAGCCATGAATATTTCCTCTCTACCACTTATCCAGTGGGGGAAAGACTATAAGCAAGAACTAATTCATCCGCTGCAGCAGGCATCCACTCAATAGTGGGAATTATCCACTTAACAGTGGGTGATAGATGTAAATACAAATTAATTTCCTCCACACTGACGGTAAACCATCCAGGGGTTATAATATTTGCATTAGAATTCACAAGTAAATGCAATAACAACAATGGTTGGATTAGTACTACTAATTCACAACCTTACAATCAAAGAAAACTGCAAATTACGAGTGTTACAATGATAGAATGAATGCAAATATGTGAAGGATGAATCTTCCAAGTTTTAAACCTCTCAAATACTGAAATTGAAGCCAAAAACTGAACTTATTGAAGTCTAATAACAAAAACCAGCATACTGAAAATGTCAACCAGCAAACAGAAAACCACATAAATGCTCACAACTTCATCAATATACCTCCAAACGTGATGAAACGAAGTACAAAGGCTCTTTGGAGGATAGGCGCCCAAGTTGCAATGATGAAATAGCTTCAAACCACCTTCAATTATTTGGCACGCACTCCAATGCCCAACAAGAATGGTATGGCCTACTGGAGGTGCGATTTTGCAATATAAAAATAATGACTTTGAATTAAATTCTAATCTCTTGTGGAAAGGGATGCCTTGTGCCAAGAATCACTTTGCCAAAATACCCATAACAATATTTTATTTATTCAAAAAACTGCTCATAAAAACACTTTCAGTTGTAGACACACTAGCAACTTAGAACTTGAAAAACATCACCAAAATTCTCCACTTGAAAGCTCAATCTGCTAGTCTTGATGAGAAGCAGCCATGAAGCCAACTAGGTGTTATCTTTCAAACATGAAATTGGTTAATTGCTAGGAGGTAAGCATCCCTCGAAGTTGAATTCACAATGTCGTTTCAATAGCATAACTTTAACATAAACAATGGATGAGAAATGTTGGAGCAAACTCTCTCTTTTAAAGAACTTGAGGTGACTATTGATTTTCCACGTTTTCTCTCCAAGGGACATCCAAAGAATTTGAATCATTTAATTTTTAAAAGATAAATAATTCCTCCTCAACTTTGGTGTCCAACTCCAAAGCACATTTTAAACATAATAAATATTAAATATTTCCTCATGAAGCGTCCTCCCTTCATGAACACCTTTAAAACAACTTCAAGTTATCATATTAGGCAAAGGGGGGGTCAACTTAAAATTAAAACATTAATAACTCGAAATAACTCATTTCTCCCTTTTTCACCTCAATAGCCAATTCAACAATATTCAATTGCTCCAACTGAAATGGAAAACTTACTGAAGAGCTGCCAAAATTAGAACTTACTAAAAATAGTAAATTCTGAGAAATGCCAAAAAACCTCCAAACAAAGAAACCCTGATTTTTACCTCTGGCAAGCCTACAGATTTCCGAAAATAGGCTATCGATCACCGAAGAGTGTATGGCTAAAATGAGGGCATTACATCTTATGTCTTCACTTTTGACCTGCACACATTCAAAAACACAATAATCAGTTTTATGATTTATCACAACTAAAAATTTTATACTTACCTTTTGTATATGTTGGATTCTTCTTTGGGCCTTTCATCAACATGGGCTTCCTTTGCATCTGATTTAGTTTTCAAGCTATCATTTGATTTGTGCTTTGAATTCATCATCCCTTTTGATGCCTTAAACGTTCCTTCTTCTTTAGATGAATTCTCTTCTTCTAACTCCATATCTACCTCTCATCATATTTTTCTTCTTCTAAATCCATTTCAACATTTTCTTCCCTTTTTAACTTTTCTTTTCTTTCACTCACAAGGTTATCTTCTTTTTCAAAGATATCATCTTTCTTTTTTCCTGCCATGTGTATTTTGAGTGCCACCTCATCATTTTCATTTGATTTTAATGGTGCTAGTTGATTAACATTTTGCTCAGTATTTCCTTTTCCTTCATTTCCTTTTCTTTTTCCCATATGTGCTCTTAAGATCTACCTTCTAGCAATTAGTCTATATTCAAAGGAACCCGCTCTCATACCAATTGATGGGCACATGGTTATATTGAGAGAGGGGTGTTAGAATATATTATTCTCTTATTATTTAATGGTCAATGTAATATTATAATGAGTTTAGTCTGTCTTTAGTTGCAGGTAGATAGAAGTAGTTGGCTCCATTTAATATCTACAGTGCCTTGTCACTGCTTTATATTGTAACCTCTCTTTTTGCTAATACAAGGAGAATTTTCTAGAACATGGTATCAGAGCAGAAAAACAAACCCTAAAATTCGTGGGCGTGTGCTGTAATTCGAGTTTTTGCCTCTAGGGTTTCTGGGAGGGCTTTGTGCAAGAAAAAAATCACCTTTTTTTCTTGGCCCGTGTCTTCCTTAGTTCCTGGTCGTGCGTCTTCATCTATGTTTTTGATCTGCGTGTTTTCTGGGAGCGTTTCTCAATTTCAAAACGCGTGTTTTCTGTCCGCGATTTCCCTGCAAGCCGCGTGTTTTCCTAGCAAGGAGTTTTTGTCCCGCGCGACCTAAATCTTACTTAGCGTGACCTCTGCTCAGCGTTTTTTGTGTGCTTTTTTTTCAAGCATTTTTTTCAGACGCGCACGTCATAATTTTTCGTGGCTTCGTTCCGCGATTTTCAGAAGATCTAAACGCGTTTTTTGCATTTTTTTAAGGATGCGTTTTCTACAAATTTCGGCTCCTTATTTTGCATCTCGGGTCTTCTCTTAACCGCGTTTTTTACCTTGTTTGGACGCGGTTCTGTCTTTCTCAAGGTCGCACGACTAGGGTTTCGACTACTACTTCTTCTGCTTGTTTTTCTTCTGGTCTAGGTGCGATTTCCAGAATCTTTCTGCAATTTTTTGTCCTCTAATGGCCGCCTAGGGTTTTTTCTGAAGTTGGCTAGGGTTTTGACCAATTTTCTGAGGTCAGAAAAAAATTTTGATTCCATATTATCTGTGGGTTTTACCTGATCTCAACTGGGTCGTCGTCCATTCTTTCTGGGTACCTCGTTTTCCGTGCCTCAAAATTTGTGTTGTCAAAATTTTCTGGGTATTCTTCCATCTTGTTGGGTTTTCAATAAAACCTCAAAATCCGTGTTTGGGTTTCTGTATTTTTGTTTTCTTTGCATTATCTTGCCTTCACCAGTTTGACCGCGAGGTACGTGATGGCATCTCTCACGAACATAATGCTCAAAAGCAGCCAGAAGTTCAACGGGAAGAATTACAACACCTGGAAGCAACGCATGCTAACGATCTTTGAATATCGTTGTCTCGATCAGGTCGTCTTGGGGCACTCACCTCGACCCACTGTAGCCGGAAAGGATCAAGATAAATGGGATGAACGCAACCGAGAAGCCGTCATGCTCATCAAGCTTTCCATCACTGACGATCAACTGCCACAAGTGCCGTCAGGAAAAACAACTGCTGAGGTATGGACAACCCTGAAGGATCTTCATGAAACGTCAAATAAGAGTCGTGTGTTTTTTCTTAAGAACATGCTTTTTTCAATAATGATGGACGAGAAGCACACTACTCTTCAAGAGCATCTGACAAAGATCAAAGAGATTCGAGACTAGCTGGAAGCCATTGGATGAAAGATGGAGGAAGAGGACATGGTCGTCATTACTCTTAAGAGTTTGCCAAAGTCTTACGAGCATTTCATTGAGACGCTCAATATTACTTCAACAAACGTTGACTTGAAGTTTCCAGACTTGTGTAACAAGCTTCTACAACAGGATCATTGGAGACAGCAGTTTGGAAGCAGTACCAGTTCGTCCTCCACAGAACAAGCGTTCTCTGCCAAATCTTCTGCTAAGAACAAAGGGAAGGCTCAATCTTCTCAGCCGAAAGGCTCTGGTTCTTCTCAGGACAGCAAGAAGAAGAAAAACGTTCAGTGCAATTATTGTCACAAATACGGTCACATTAAGGTTGATTGTCGCACTTGGTTGGTGTCTGAACAAAAGAAGCAAGGAGGATCTCAACAGAAGGCACATGTCGCTGAGCACACTGAGCAGAAAGAGTCTGCATTCTATGCGTTTATGGCCAAGAGAACTGCAGATCCGGTACATTCTTCTGCTTGGTATATCGATTCAGGGGCTTCGCGGCATTTTACTCATCGTCGGGATTGGTTCACAAAATTCGAACACTTTTCAGATTCTGTCATTTTCGGAGGCGGCGAAGAGTACACAGTTGCTGGTAAGGGCACTGTCCAGATTCACTCAGGAGGAAGAAATCTACTCTTTCTCGATGTCTACTATGTTCCAGGCATGGAACATAATCTCCTCTCTGTCAGTCAGATCATACGGCATTCTCCCCAGTTGGATGTTGTTTTCACTTCGTCCACCTGCAGCATCATTGATTGGGAGACTCGTACAACAATTGCGATGGGACTTGAGGATCATGGTCTGTATCGACTTGTTGATTCCGGTGATTCTCAGGAGCACGCTCTCGCAACCCGAAGTACAAACATCAGCAAACTTTGGCATCAGCGTTATGGGCACTTGAATGTCCACTACCTCTCTCAGTTATCTCGCGAGGGTCTTGTTGTTGGTCTACCTGAGATCCAAACTAAAAATCATGGAGTTTGCGGCGCCTGTCAAGCTGGCAAGCAGCATCGAACACCGTTCTCGGATGGTGATTCTTGGCGAGCCTCCAAGGTACTTCAACTGGTTCACGCTGATGTATGTGGACCGATGAACACTCCTTCTGTTACTGGGTCTAGGTACTTTTTATTGTTTGTTGATGATTTCAGTCGCAAAATGTGGGTGTATTATCTGAAACAAAAGTCAGATGTGTTTAGCACATTTCAGCAGTTCAAAGCCTTAGTTGAGAAAGAATCGGGTTCTCAAATTATCACTCTAAGGTCAGATAATGGGGGGGAGTTTTGTTCAACTGACTTCTCTACTTTTTGTGCTGCACACGGCATTAAGCGCCAACTTACCACACCCTACACCCCTCAGCAGAATGGTGTCGTCGAACGCAGGAATCGCACCATCACCGAAATGGCTCGTTCTATGCTGCAGTACAAACATGTACCTAAGAAATACTGGGCTGAAGCAGTCTACACTGCAGTCTACCTCCTAAATCGGTCACCTACACAGGCCGTTAAGAAGATGACTCCAGAAGAAGCTTGGTCAAGACGCAAGCCTAAGGTGGGTCATCTGAAAGTCTTCGGTTCTACCGCTCATGTATGGATTCCAGATGCCAAGCGTGCCAAGTTGGCTCCAAAAGCCAGACACTTATGTTTACTGGCTACAGCGACAATCACAAAGCCTACAGGTTGGTTGATGTGGAGACAGATCGTCTCATATTCAGCCGTGATGTGATTGATGAGACTACTGGTCCATTTGTTCCTACCACCAGTCCTGCGGATCAACCTAAGAAGGTTCCTGATGAGGGTGTCTGTCTTCCTCTTGGTTCCCATGATGGGAGGGCTTCAGAGCATTCTAACTCTGAAGATGAGGAGTCTACTGATCATGATCTCGCACCACCTGACTTTCCTCAGGATTCACATCCAGATGACCTTGTTCCAGAAATCCCAGGCGATGTTACTCCTGTTTCCTATGTTGGCACTTCTACTCGTCAGCCTAAGTGGTGGGCCAAGACAATCGGCAATCTTCGTGATGATGAACTCATTGAGGGCCGATCAACTCGTAGCAAGAGCAAGCAGCAGTCCACAGTCAACTTCGCTCTTATGGCCAATATCCACAACATCTACGAGCCTCATACATATTTAGAGGCTAAAGGAATTCCAGAGTGGGAACAGGCTATGCAGACAGAATATCATAGTCTTTTGAAGAATCACACCTAGGTTCTTTCTGATCTTCCTCCTGGGAAGAAACCTATTAGTTGCAAATGGGTTTACAAGGTCAAGTATCATGCAGATGGTACTTTGGATAAGTACAAGGCTAGATTGGTTGCTCGGGGATTCACACAGCGGGAGGGCGTTGACTACGAGGAGACCTTTGCTCCTACTGCCAAGATGAGCACAATTCGTCTTCTTCTCGCTATTGCAGCCCAATTTGGTTGGACGGTTCATCAGATGAACGTCAAGAGTGCCTTCCTCAACGGTGATTTGCAGGAAGAAGTCTACATGACGCAGTCTCTTGGTTTCAAGGTTGCCGGCAAAGAACATCAAGTGTGTAGACTCGTGAAAGCGCTCTATGGACTAAAACAAGCTCCCCGTGCATGGTACTTCAAGATTGATCAGTACTTGGTTGATCATGGTTTTCAGCGCAGCCCTTCTGACAGTAATTTGTATGTCAAACACTCTAGTGATGATATTCTCTTTCTTGTTGTCTATGTTGATGATTTGATCATTACTAGCAGTTCGGCACATTTGATTGCAACAATCAAACAGGATTTGTGTCAAACTTTTGACATGACAGATTTGGGGCTTCTCCATTATTGTTTGGGTATTGAAGTTTGGCAGACCAATGGTAGCATCTTCATCTCTCAGTCAAAATATGCCAGAAGTTTGCTTGACAAATTTCGGATGCAGGACTGCAAACCTGCTTCCACACCTATGGAGAAGGGGCTAAAGTTGTCAACCAACTCTGATTCACCTCCAGTTGATGAAACGACATTCAGACAACTAGTGGGCAGTCTCATCTACCTCACTGCCACTAGACCTAACATCAGTTTTGCAGTGAGCTACATCTCTCGCTTCATGACAGCTCCTAAAGCTAATCATTGGATTGCAGTGAAGTGGGTGCTGAGATATGTTAAGGGCACTTCTGACTATGGCATTCTCTATGGCAGATGCAACGATCCAAAGCTGATTGGTTACACAGACTCAAATTGGGCAGGTTTAGTGGATGACAGAAAATCTACTTCTAGGTATGTATTCAGTTTGGGTACAAGTGTTGTAACATGGACCAGCAAGAAGCAACAAGCAGTGGCTCTTTCCTCAACAGAAGCTGAATATCGAGGAACTGTTAAAGCAGCATGTGAGGCAGTTTGGCTTCGTAGGATGCTTTCTGACATGCACATGTCACAAGCAGGTCCTTCTCCCTTGTACACTGATAACCAAGGGGTGCTCAAACTGGCCAAAAATCCAGTCTTCCATGAACGTACCAAGCATGTTGAGCTGGTAGAAGATGGATCAGTTCAGCTGCAGTATGTTCCGACAGCGGATCAAACTGCAGATATTCTCACCAAGTCTCTGAGCCCGGACAAGTTTGTAAAATTCAGGGGGCAACTTGGTGTTGTTGATGGATTGACCATTAAGGGAGGGTGTTAGAATATATTATTCTCTTATTATTTAATGGTCAATGTAATATTATAATGAGTTTAGTCTGTCTTTAGTTGTAGGTAGATAGAAGTAGTTGGCTCCATTTAATATCTACAGTGCCTTATCACTGCTTTATATTGTAACCTCTCTTTTTTGCTAATACAAGGAGAATTTTCTAGAACAAGGGGAGTTGAATCAATATAATAAAAACTTATACTTTTCCAAACTGAATCAATCACATCAACTACACATATGCAAGATCTAGCAATTAAGAACACAATGAGAACACACAATTTATATGGAAACCCTTTTGGGAGAAAACCACAACAAAATATTGCTTATATATTATAGATTGATCTTCTTCTTCTTGTAGGCTCCAACCTACTAGAGACTCCAACCTCCACTTGGCAGAATTATAGGCACCAGCCTATTGAAGGCTCCAATCCCCACACAAACTGAGCTCCAACCTAGTAAGAGGCTCCAACCCCCACACAAACTGAGCTCCAACCTAGCAAGAGCCTCCAACCTCTATTTGATAGGCTCCAACCTATTAATCATTCAATGGTTGATATAGTTTACTTCTCCACATTATCTTCCTCTCATTAAACTGTTTACACCTTTCACAAATCTGATCACACACTTCCTTCCCTTCAAATCTGATCACACACAATCCTTTCTTCACAAATCTTATCACACCCTTTACGCAATGCTCTTTTCAAAAAGCTGATTACAATCATGCACAATCCTCCTTCAATGTTATGATCACAAATATGGCTGTCTTCATTCAAAATTTCTGCTCTCTTTGGATGTATCACTTGTTCTTTCACCATATCAACATCCCCTTCATCTATTTAATATAAGTTTGATTTGCACTTCATTTTTCTGCCATTTCTCTTTTCAATCTGCTCTTCACATTAGATATATTTCATTTATTTCTTGCTTCTAAATCCACATATCTTCCACTCTTTATATCAACTCAAGTGAGGCTTCATCAATGAATGCACGTCTTTTACAAACAGAAAATGATTCTTCAAAGAGTCATACCACTTCATAAATTGCAGCCTTTCAAAAGCTCAAAAGTATAGAAGACTCCCATCAATATACATTTTTCGAAGGGCCTTCTTGAGCCCTTCTATCACCTCTTCATCATGAAATGAAGCACTCTTCTAGGCCTAACTACATACCATTTGGGATTTAGAGCATAGGCTGCCATATGATGTGGAGTGTTCACAGTGTTCCACTGCCACATCACAATAGACCTAATATGTTTCTCAAAAAATTCTAAAGTAAGATCCCTTCTATGAATGGCTTGCTTCATAAACCCAATCATGCTATCAGGCTAAGAAAGTATGTATCAGCATATCTTCTAACTTTCAAAAAGGATAAAGAACCTAACACTCAAATGACAAAGAGTGAATGCTATTGCAAAGAAAAATAATAACTTGCAAGTTAAAAACATTAATAAACTGTTCTTAAAAACTTAAAATAAAACCAACAATTTCTTACCTCATTGTGGACCACCAATCATTGTCACAAATCTTTTGATTCACATTTCTTCCTTCAAATGTGCTTGCCTCTAGTCATCTACCCAGCTCTAAATTAACCACCATTAATTATAGAGGCTCTTGCACCTCAACCATCCTCTCCAACTAAATGTAGTAGTTGGCATATCTAGTATCCACGAGCTTGAGCAATTCCTCCCTTGAAGTCGTGAACAAAGCAAGTGTGATGGTTGTGATGAACATCTGCATGTCTCTAACTTCTACCACCACTATCTTCACCCAATCTATCTACCCAATGTTGTTTAATATATTGTTCGATGCATGAACACAACATAAGATCCAAAAAATATGCTTATAAACACCTCCACCATCAAGCCAGTTAAATTACATACACAAGTTGAATCAGTAATCACTTGTACACATTAGAGCCACCAATCTCTTTTAATATTTTATGGCATCCTTCAAAATCTGAAATTGAAGTTTGCATCCTCCCTCTTCCTTGAACAATCAATAATGCTAAGAAGATGAGAGTCAGTTGAATATGTGACAATGATATTAATGAGTGTCTGATGTTTAAAATTAATCCACCCATCCATGATGATGGAATAGCCATCTCTTATCGATTTCTTCCATCAACACACTTACCTTAGAATATTCTCAATCAAGGAGGGTGGTGTGTAGCTTATATTCCTCAGGGGGGCAAATAAAGGACCAACAACTATTACATCTTTGAGCATTTGTTTAAAACTATAAGAATGTGCCATATGAAATAATATGGCATGAACAGAAAAACAATTAAGAATGGAAGACTCCACCACCTCGTGTGATTGTGCATTGAACAACCCTACCATAGTAGCGGTTCTTTTCTTTCCCCAAGTAGAAGCAAGACCCTCTTATCTTTGACTTCCAACATCTATGGATTTGATAGGCAATGACACACTAGGTTTCATAGTCTCCACTAGAATTTCTTTACTTCTTGCCTCCCCATCCATGTGCAACCTAGCTACCTCAATCTTCTCAGCTAGGATTATTTTCTCACAACCTTTTACCCCTAGTCCAATTATCCATAAAATATAAGAATAAACTCTTTTATAGGTGCCCCTATAATCTTTCTTGCACCAGCCATACTCTACTCCTTGAATTCCTTTATTGTCTTTGTTTGATGAGTTGCAAATTGTAAGAGAGGTTTTTTTGGGATTAAATGGGGTTTAGCATATTGTTTGAAGAGTTGGCAAATACATTAAAAAGGGTTACTCGAACTCACAATCTCTATAACATTCCCACCCCCAAAAGAACCGCCAGTAGTAGCCATTTTTCTCTTCACTCTCACTATCCTAAGTGCAAACAGAAAACACACAAAAACACTCCCTAAGTGCTTGGAACTTTCCAGAAAAACCAAAAACAATGCAAAGATATTGAACAAATGAATATTGAATGGTAAACTTACTCCAAAGGGTGTGGATTTGATGCTCTATTGCCTTCTTTCTATTATTGTTCTCCTCTTCCCACTGCTCCCCTTTCTCTTTCTTTTCTTCTTCACAAATTGGAAAATGTCAAAATGAATTTTGTTTTTTGTTTTTAGTTGTTTTTGGGGTTGTTCTAGGTTCAGGTTTAGTTTAAAGGGCTGTGGGGGTCCTTGTGGGTCTGCCCATCCCTTGTTTTTCCCCAAAACTGTATTTTTTTAAGGCAGCAGAAAGCACCTGTGTTTTAGGGGATGACTAGTCATCCCCTAACATACCAAGCATCCCCTTTAGAAAAAAACTGTACCAGGGACATTTCTTATTTTTCTACAAAAAAGGGGACGGGGTGGGGCTGTTACCTACCCATCCCGCATTCCCAAAACATCCCCTATGACAGGATCATTTTGGCAAGGGACGTGTCCCCAGGGAGCATATGTTCAAACCATTTTCTGCTCACAATTCCCCTTTCCCTCCAACATGAATATAGCCCAAAAACTAAGAGGTCCAAGAAAGACCAAGGTCAACTACAGTCCCAAGGTAAAACCTAAGTTGGACAAGTGCACTATTTAATGCTACCATACACAAGCACTCCTTGAAGTTTCTGAGTGAAGATGTTCATGATTCTCATGTTGGTGCTCCCAGTATTTCAATTTTGCCCAAAGAAAATACAAAATAGAAGCCCCAAGACAAGAAGATACTCTTCCAGCATGCCTTTCATGGCATAACAAGCTAGCACACATAATAATTGGGCATTGCATCAATGACCATCCACCTTAATGATGTTTAAATAAACTAATTTACTCATTACTATTGTATATCCTCCACTAGGCAAAGACACTGGAAGCATAACAACATTTCACAGTCAACGAAGATGATATATAACATCCTCTAATTATGCAGTCCAAAACCAGAGAGATTGTCTATCCGGTCCATCAATGAGCTACCAATATTCATTGTTTTCCAGTATATGCAATGACTAAAAAAAATATTCCTTTAATACAAAATGCTAACTTGTTGCAATACAATCTTGTACTAACCTGATTCCAGACATACTTGCTTTTGTCATCCGTTGGATCCACACCCCTTCTCAACAACTCAGCAGTTGCTTCAGCCTCCATGACAAGAATTTCCCCACCTGACTGCTAAAGTGAAATTAATGAGACAAATATTAATAAAAATCCCAAATTTCTTATTGCCTAGTAGGAAAGATACAATATAATAGTTCTGTCCTATTGTATGTTTCAATAATGCCTCGAGCAAAAATAATAGAATAATTGCAGATATCAAAGGTCCTTATTTGTCACTTAGATTAACCCTCAATCAAAATTGATAAAATTTCTAGCATGATCTTATACTGCCAAGTAGGAAAGATACGATAGTTCTGTTAGTTCTGTCCTATTCCATGTCTGTTTCGATAATGCCTTGAGCAAAAATAATAGAATAATTGCAGACATCAAAGGTCCTTATTTGTCACTTAGATAACCCTCAATCAAAATTGTTAATTTCTAGCATGATCTTATACTCATCAATGTTGAATAGTTCAGAGTCCTTCAGACATCCCCAATATTAAATTACTGCAAGTTATATTACTATGAATTTCAATGTGCAGTGTTGCTGGGATAAGCCCTACGTAATACATACAAATACTTGTATTATAGCCATCTAGGCATTAAGGATGTCATGATTCAATCACACAGAAACTATTGTTTTTTCCAACATCAAGAGAGAGAACACAGGAATGTTAGTTACATAAATCTCCAAATTATCATGAGGCCAAACATCTGTATCTAACTTTATGGTCAGAAATTTAAGAATGCATTGAAAGCAGATGCACTAAAAATTAATTCATGTTGTAGAAAATTAGCATCCCTTTATCTATTGCAGATCATGTCAATGTGGACTAGTTTCAAGGAATAAAATCATGTCTAGGTACCACACATGTATTTCAATCTATACTACCTACTAAAGAAACAAACTCACCCTCCCTCGAGCACTTCTTGCCTTCTGTCTAGCTTCTTCCATTGCAGTGTTGAACCCATCTACATCTACCTTCAGGCCCATTTCTTCTGCCATAAGCTGGTAATAAAATTACAGATGTTTTGTATATCAGGTAAAGAAGAGCATTAATCCATTGCAATTTCCAGGCCCCAAATGGTTTAGAAAGGAAATGATGATGACAAATCACCTGTGTGAGATCCATTGGAAACCCATATGTGTCCCATAATATGAAGGCATCCTATAATACCAAAAATAATGTTAGTGTCAATGTTCCATTTCCATTGAAAGCAACAGAAGACGTGTAGAAAATGAAATCAAACGATATCCTCTTCACCTTCAAAATAGAGGAAATTTCTATAAAGTTCATTACAATTTGCGTAAAGTGAAAAACTTGGAACCACACTAACTTCAAAGTTAAACCATACATACAGAAGAAGCAATTTAATTCTCTAAGCTATATGTTACAGGCAGCAGCAGTTAACATGATAAAATAACTACACCTGTACATCCACCAGAGTATTCAAATGCTCTAATTGCCTGTGTTTTCTTAGCATTACTGAAGCAGTGCATTACAACTGAGTATTCAGAATGAAACAAACGCACAGCAAAAAACTGCATTAATGCAACTAACCAATGGTAACAACCATAATGCTCTCTTATTCTCTTAGGAATGTAATCTCAGTTTCAATTGAAAATGTAAAACTTCAACCATCAAACAGCAAATTCGTGCCACATAGTAAATATCAGCAAGGTAAAATCATAAATACACCTTTGACAAATCCTCTTTCAAATAAAATAATAGCAATCACATGATTAGCAGCAAGGAAATATGATTCATTTTCTCAAGGAACCAACGCTCAAGACAAAACTGAGACTCCAAGCCTAAGATGCAAAATTGTATAGGAAAAAGCAATTTGAGTTTAATCTATTATAGAACTTTGACATGAAAAACATACAGCAATTTGTATCAAACCATATTCAACAAGAAGTCAAATAAAGGGATTGAGTCAAGTGGCCCTTGGTCTATTGGTGAAGTTGAATGGCTCCCAAAGAGCCCAAGAGATCAAGTCTTGCTGAGTGCATAGGACCAACACCAAACAAATGGATGAAACCAGATCAGGCCCCAGGTGAATTTGGCAGCATAACCTACAGTGGCAGCTGTTAATGTTTCAGTAGCTGCAGGAGGTATCTTCTATCATGTATGTGAATCTTCCAAAATTGGCGTAACTGACATGCAGAAGAACATTCATTAATTGTCATAACTGTCATGCAGGAGAATCTGCATTCTGACATGCATTTATCATTCCTTCTGTCATGCAGAGGAATCTTTGCATAAGAATCTCTAAATTAAGCAATTGTAACTGCCCTCCTTGTGCGTCTCCTTGCTTTTGCATGTAGCTTTATTTTTAGCTGAAGATAGATGCAGCTGGAGGAATTATTCTCTGTGTGTGTGTGAAGCTGTCTTGTAGAGGAAGTTCGAATTATTCAAGAGGTGTGCAAGTTCTTCATCAAATGCAGAGTGTAGAAGGCTGAGATAATTGTTAGCAGATTGCTTCACTCAATTTCTGTATTTGCATCAGATTATGGTGCTTTGTGTTGGCCTTCTTATCAGCCTATTGTAAAAGTGACATGCTTGTTGAGATTCAATATACAAGAGACATATTTGTGGCTGGGTTTTTCTCCCTCGAGAAGGAGGGTTTTCCCAGGATATATGTTGTGTTCTATTGTTCATGTCTTCATGTGTTTGTGTTGCTTTTTCTGCTTTCTGTTAAATCTGATCCTAACATTAACAGCAGCAAGCAATGGGATCTAATGGTGTGAACATGTTCACCAAAACCCCTTTCAATGACAACCTAAAATTTAAAATAAATAGAGGGTAGGTGCCTAGCAAAAGTGTACATTAGTCACAAATCCATTTATAAAATATAAAACACCAACTACCCTTTAGAAATAATCAATTACCACTAATAATACATAGCAAAGAGGCCAGAAGAAGAAGAAGAAGAAGTGATGTAAAGAGCAGCAGAAACCAGAGATATGAATTTTATTTTAAAAGGGCAATTGAATACATTTTATAAGATGAATTTTCAATTGCTATAAGAAGTCACTAATTAAATAGCTACAACAATATTAACTTTATATCTCCCAAAGCCATGTCAGCATAGAATTCCCCGACCAGATTGTCAGTTTCTAAAAGCCCCCAAAATGATTTGTAAATTTATTCAGCCGCTGTTGTTTCCCCTTCAATTCCCTCTTTTGTGAAATAAATAAATTTGAAACAAAACTTATTATGGAGAGCTGAGCTAAGCCATGCAGAGTATGATTTGAGGCAAAGAAATGAGCTAATTGTGTGTGCAGTATATTGAAATTATAAATTTTGATAGATATCTAGCAAAAGCCAACAACTGAGCAAAAAGATAAACCTGGTCAGACTGCATAAAAGCCATCCCTCCCATTTTCCAAGAGCACAAAAAATGAGGTAAGATCAGGAATCAACTGGCAGAACTCATCAAAAAAAAATTCAATTCTGAGCAATACCCACAAGACTTCACACGACCAACCACAAAAACATCAGAAAATTGCAAAAAAATGCAGGGATGCATGCCAGCAAACCCTCAATTTTCTGGTAAGAGGTCGAAAACTTGCAAAGTTCGTCAGAAACACTGCTCAAAAATGCAAAAAATCACGAGTTACAAATCGCCCAAAAAATCCGCCAAAAAAAAGAGTAAAGAACCTTCAGCAATGGCTGGAAATCACGACTTCCAGAAGCCACAATTTTGCAGAAAAGAATGGTGCAAGGAAACCATGCATAGAATCAGAAAAACGCGTCAAAAATTCATCCCATCGCGGCTTAAAAAAAAACCCTCATTTTAGCAGAAAACGAGATAAAACACCACATCTCGTGTTTTGTTTTAGTCGCACCAAAATCCCTCGCACGAATCAAAAAAACCTTGTGCGAATCAGAAAACCCTCATGCACATGTAGACACAATTAGAAGGTCGTGCGATTTTTTTTTAATGCCAGGATTTCCAAAAAAAACATCCACAAAGATGCTCACAAATCAGGTCGCAATTTCCATCAGACAAAGAACACGATTTGAAGATGAAAATATTGGGAATATTGTCATTGATGTTAAGTGTTGGTTTGATTATCATTGATATCAAAGCCATTGTGAAAGGAATTCATTGTTTGAGTTCGATGTCAAAGAATGTTGCATTAATTGTCATTGATGTCAAAGGAGTATGGATGAGTTTGTTGACAAAGATATTGTCATAAATGTATGCATAGCATATTGACAATAAAAGATGATTTGCAGGATCACAGTTAAATATTTGATCAAGGTTATATGAAGACAATAAAGGTTATGAAGGCAGTGATCAATGTTCTATGTTATTTTACATAGCAATTACATAAAGTTATGAAAAGGCACGAATTTGTTATTAATAAACAGAAACTAAAAGCAAATAATATTTAAGACAAAAACTGCAAAGACAAAACAAATAAGACAAGATCAGATAAGACAAAATAAAATTAAAAAGCAGATAAAAGACAAAAAGACCTAAGGCAGCAATTAGTGAAAACAAAACAATGGTTAATATTAGTCAAAAATAAGGCAACAATTCATGAATAAGACAAGTCTAAAGTGCGGTGAATAAAGACGAAATCAGAAAAGACAAAGATGCTTGTGAATGAAGACAAAATAATAAGCAGCAATTCATATTTTTAAGAAAAGATGAAAAGTCAAATAAAACCAAAAATCAGAAAAGAGTTATTCCATATATTAAAGGTGCAGCAATCTATATGATAGAAATTAGAAAGGACAGCGACTACCATTGAAGGAGTAGTGATTATTTATTAAAGGCTGCGATTTACTAAGCAATGAAAATTATTGATATAAGTGAGGGGTGCGATTAGAAGAATGGCCGTGGTTAATTAAGAGGAGTCATGACTGTTTCAAAAGTTATCTCCTTTACCAAAGGATGTCTCTCTTCATAGAAACATAGAGATATAAATAGAATTTGAAAAAGGTGTGGAGTATTGGAAAAAAAAAAGTGTCAAGGGTGTAGTATTAAGGATAAATCTTATGCACCAGCAGGTTTGACAAATATGTATATATATATATAAATATATAAACAAATCT
>VDFB02390432.1:0-24488 GCA_007258455.2 Sequoia sempervirens | reverse complement strand
AAGAACCGGAGTGGGATACATTTCCCTTTGATCCCGATAAAGTTCAAAGTTCAGTTTGCATTGCAAGCAATGAAGTGATCTTTGGAGAGAAGTTGCAACAAAGGCCAATGAGAACGTGAATTCTTATGTTGAAGAGAAGAATGTTTTAAATAAGCAAATGGTTTGGTTGCCTTTCAGATTGACACACAAGAAGAGTATGAGAATTTGAAAGGTAAAGATAGAGATACTAATTTGCTTGATGAAGTTGCTGATAGGCCTTCTATTTAGGAGTTATGTAGTGAAGAGGTTTGTAAAGAAGCTGATTTTGAAAATCTTGCCAATGAAAGCAAATCAGAAAAGTTGATGTTTGAAGAGCAAATTCTCTTTGTTGATTATGATCAAGGGCCTAAAAAGCTGCATGTTTTGAAGGGTAACTTATTGGTTTCAAAAGAGAAAATTGTTAAGGTGTTATCAAGATTTGATAGCACATACCATTTCATTGAAGAACTTTATTGGAAGTTTTAGTCTGAAGAGAGATAAAAGGGAGTTAAGGATGGAGACACTCTTTCCAAGATGCAAATCATCAAAGAGGCATTGGAATCCATTAAGTCTGATTATTTGCATTTACTCACAGATAGAGATAATGCTATTAAGTTTGCAGAGGAGACTTATGATGCCTATCAAGAGAAGGAGAAAGAGGTTGATAGGCTTTGCCTTGATCTTACCTTAGCTCATCAATCATTATGCAAAACATAAAATCAATCATCTATTGCAGCCACCCTTGAGGGACAAGAAGATAATGCAAGGATTATGGAGATCAAGCAAATAGTTGAAGGTTTAAATGAACTCCAAAATGATGAAACCTTGCTTAATACTAAGGGGATTCATGAAGATGATGATATTTGGAAGGTATATCAAGAGTATGAACTTTTGAGTAGGGAAGAAGATTTTCCACACGAAGGAATAGCTTGCAGCCATGTGGTTGATGAAGTGACTAGTAATGTTTGTGGTATTCATCATGTTACATTCTATGGATCAACAACTAATGATGGGCATCCTCAAGTAGATGAAGAAGAAGAGCTTGCATTCGATGAAGACACCAACAAAAGGGATAAAGGAAATGATGATTTTATGATTGAGTACAACAATCCTCTAGCTTCACATGATTTGTTAATTATGAGGTGCTTGACAATTTCTATGTGGATGGCATTGGTAAGAAGTTTTATGTTTTTGACATGCATGATTTTATAGTCAAGCATGAGATAATGTTGGTGGATCTGTTGTGACCTTTTCACACATCGCCCCATTGCAAATGGGGACCCCCCCTAATTTTTGTTTTGTTCGGGTCTTTTGGCTTGGTTTTTGGTTTGTTTTGCTATCGTCTCTCTTTTGTTTTGTTTGTCTTTCCGGGGATGTGCCCACCTTTGAGCTTGAACGTGAATTCTGGCTAAGTCTATACAATTAGGGTTTCGAGTCTTCTGGTCAGTTTAAAGTCAAATGGAGTGAATAAATTGAAATATGAGTTTGGCAATACAGTCAACATGCTTCCAACAAGTCCCCAAAAAAATTTCATTGGATTTTGACAACTTACTATTTTTAGTAAGTACCTAATTTGGGACATTTTTCTCAGCACTTTTGAAGTTCTGATCGTTACATGGCATCTAGAGCACGTTAAGCTATTTGTCTGCAAGTTTTGAGTTGAAACAAACAACTTTCTATTTTTAGCAAGTTCACCTTTAGGAGCTGATTTTAGGGTTTACATGCTGTGCTTTCAACGACACCGAGGAAGAGATATGAGGACCCATGCAATGATATATAACATGCAGTGGAGATAATCCTTTAACTCCAACCCTTCGAGGCTATTCTTCTTAGGGTTTTGCAGTGTTGAATTTTCTACCTATTGTCCGGATATTCTCCTTGCGGGTTTAAAGTTTGAAATGGTATAACATGCAAATCCAGGTGGGATCATGGACCTTTTTCGTAGCCTCAAAGGTTATTTCTTTGTGGGTTTACGTCGTTATTCTTGGTTTTTCTGTTGTTACCGCAGTTGATGATGCGACATGCAATAGAGTTGGTCACTCTTTTTTCTCTTTGAACTCAATTATTTTAGTGGTAGATCCACTATGACACTCTCTAACACTTTTAGTAATACAACTGATCGACAGGCAACAAGAACGGGGTCAAACGAAGATCGTTTAAGCAACATGCAAGTCAAATTAGGGTTTCCAGCTTCGGGGCCCAAAATGAGGGGTCAAATGCCAGAATTTTCGAAAATCGGTGTATCTCACTATGATTAGTATCTTTCAAGCTATCCATTGGTAAAGTTTGAAGGCAATCGAAGCACTTACTATTTATAGTAAGTCACTTCTGAAACAGGCTATAAATAGTAAGTCAGCAGCAGGCGCCAGTGTGAACAGGCAGGTCATCCCATGAGGGTCATGTCATTCAAATTTCAAGCTGAATGGAGTTGTGGAAGTCTCGAAATCAAGCAGTTGCTATAAATAGTAAAACACCTCCAGAAACATGGTATAAGTAGCAAGTCAACATGAGATGGCAATGTGAACAGGTCAACTTGGTCATGAGGATCCTGTGTTTGAAATTTCATATCAATCCAAGCTTCAGAGGTATGAAAATCAGAGGGCTTACTAAATATAGTAAATTAGGAGTGAGCAATGCCTAAGTCTGAGAAATTTCCTTCACCCCCTGACAAATGCGCCCAAGATGAGATTGGCAGAAGGATGAAAAAAGTCTCAGTTGTTAAAATTCTTGCTCATACCCTCAAATGCGCCCTCAATGAGAAATGGAGGTGATGAAAATTCTCTAAGTCTGAGGAAATTCCTGTAGGACCTCCTAAATGCGCCCTGTCATGAAGTGAGGTGGAGAAAAAATTCTAAGGCAAGTGAAAGTTCCTGCTCCTACCTCCAAATGCGCCCTCATCTCAAGGTGGTGATGGAAAAAGTTTCTAAGTCATTGATAATTCCTGCTCCTACCCCAAAATGCGCCCATCTCCAGCACGTGTGAAGGAAAATTGTCTAAGTGTTGGCTTATTCCTGCTTGACCCCCAAAATGCGCCCTCAAGGAGAAATGAAGGTGAAGTGAAAAAGTTTCTAAGGCACAAACTTCCTGCTTGACCCCTCAAATGCACCATCATCTGGAAGAGGTGATAGAAAAATGTTTAAGTCATAGAAATTCCACCTCCACACCTCAAATGTGCCCAAGCTAGAAGATGGGGATGAGAAAATATTCTGTGTGTTAAAAGTTCCTCTAGACCCCTTGATATGCGCCCAAGCTTGTGAGGAAACATGAAATTTTTTCTAAGTATTGGTAAATGGTAGGAAACCTATCAAAATGCGCCCAAGCTTGTGAAGGGGCATGGAAAAGTTTCTAAGTATGCAAAATGGAAGCTCCACTAGTAAAATGTGCCTCAACTTGGGTGAGAGAGTTAGAAAAGTTTCTAAGACATTTAAACTTGAAGCTTGACCTCCTAAATGCGCCCAACCTTGAAGAAAAGAATGTTGAAAATTTCTACGGAAAATAAACTCAAAGCTTGAGGGGTCATATGTGCCTAAGAGTTGAGGAGGAAGTTTGATATTTTCTAAGTGTTCAAGGCTTGAAGTAGTTACCTCTATATGCGCCTTGACTTGTGGAAGGAGTTGGAAAATGTTCTAAGTATTGGAAATTGAAAGTGGAAGCCCCTATATGCACCCATGCTAGTGATGTTATTTGAAATTTTTCTAAGGCATAAAATTCCACCTCTAGGGGAAAATATGCCTAAGCTTGAAGAAGTGATGAAATTTTCTTAGGCATGTTTAAAATTGGCAAGGAGGTGTCAGAATGTGCCAGTTTCATGAAATTGAAGAAGATTGTCAAGGCAGAACATTTTTTTTTTTTTCCGGGGCAAGAAGAGAAATAAGGTGCCTTGGCTAACAGTTGGAGCTGTATACTTAGGTGATTTTTGATGAAATTGTTGGAGGGGGAAATATTCTTCCAAGCCAGAGTGAAGGTATGAAAATTTTCTAAGGCAGGTGATGAAGCAAGTCTTCTAAAATGCGCCCTTAGAAGGGAGAAATTTGTCTAAGGCATGAAGAATGTGAAGCTAAAGTGAAACTCAAATATCAGGATGAAGGCGTCAAGATGGCATGTAGATGTTGAAAAGCTATGAAGAAAGCAAGGTTGGCTAGAAAATAAATGTTCCAAAGATCAATCAACCTTGGAAATCAGAGTATGAAAATTAGGTAAGAGAAGGAGAGTTTATATTATTAAGTGTTCTAATGCCCTTCTTTAGTTTGTAGGATGAACGTCGGAACTAGAGTGGGAGGAATTGAAGTGATGGAGCAAATACTCCAAGACTACATTTCAACCTCGAAAGAAGAAAAGTTGCATGTTAGAAGAAATGGCTGAGTGTTGGAATTTCTCCTCAAAGACCTAATATGCTCTTAATTCGGAGAGGTAGATGATGAGGAAGAAATGCTCAAGTGCAAGATAAGAAAATCCTTTAGGATCAGGGTTGGAGAAATAATCATCCTCATGCAGTTCAGAGTTAGAGAATGTCAGTTGAGAAGAAAATCACCATCAAGTGGAAGAAGGAAGTTGCCGCCTTGAAGTCAGATTGAGAACGTACTTGCCATACCAGTCCAAGAAATTGAAGCAGTGGCAACCAGACTCATCCAGTTTACAGTTAGAAAAAGAATAGTGGGAACGCGTCTCTGGACGAGAATCTTCTAGAAGATGGACATTAATTGTTCATTTATTACTCCACTCTTCTTGGTGGCGGTTTTTAGGGTTAGGGCTGATGTGGCTCAATCTGAGCCCTTCATTGTAATTAAATCCGAGCCGTCCATTGGACTGGGCCATCTATAAAAGGGGCATCCCCCCTCATTTGTATTTCATTAGACAGTAGAGATTAGAGTAGAGATAGGAAGATAGAGAGACAACTTAGAAGTAGCATAGTGTAGATCGATAGTGTAGTTTGAAGAAAAAGGAAAGTTTTTCCTTTGAAAGCTTTGTAAGAAATTGTTGTGAACACTCTCATAATAAAAAGGGTTTTCATTGATGATGATCTTGTCTTTTGTTGTGAGTAGCTAGCAAGGTTTCTTCGTCCTTTTGATTCGAGTAGTAGCTTAAAGTAAAGTAAATTTCATTTCATGCAAGTAGTTAGTAATTGTGGAATGTGGTCTTCAATTTGAGCAAATTTCGTCTATCCATACCACTAGTGGGCTCGTTGATAGTGAGTTCGCCTTGCGTGGTCAACTAGAAATTTGTGGACTTAACTTCGATTACGATCTTCATGTTGGTATGCGTCGTTGTGACGGTGTCTTCATTGTTGAATTGTAATCTGAATATCTTTAGTTACTCCCTTTGAAGATTGCACTAGTTCTTTGGAGGCTATCCGAGGTGAGGCAAAGCGGAATCTGGTTGAGGCTTGTGAAAATTGATCTCCACGTCCCACGCGTAGATTAGTCCATAGCATCTTCTATCCCTGCAACCATTTCAATTCAGTACTTTCTGGTTAGTTTAGGAAACAAGAGCTTTATAGACAAACCTTTCGAGCATTCAAATTCCTTTCTCTGCTGTTGAACAATTTCGTAAGTCCCCTTGAAATATCAACAAATCACATCGAGCCAACTGAGACTATCCACTGTATTGAAGAAACCTTGGAGTTGAATGCATGATCTTTCTAGCAATCTTAGCATGTAGGAGATTTTGTTCAAGAGAGGATAGAGTTGCCGTTGGTAACTTTATTCTGTGTTGGTGTAGTCATGAAAAACACATCAACAGGATCCACTTTATATGTCTAGCAATACTCTTTGGGAATGGTTAGTAAATGAGCATTTAATGGTGTCCAAGTTTGAACTTGCCGGTCTTCACTCAGTAATAACGAATGGAAGAGTACTACCTATCTTAAGAAGGTTGATTTGGTCAAATTTTAGAAATATGCATCAAATTGTGGGAGAATTTTCAGATTCGGCTCTTTGGATTTTAGATGGTGCATTGTTGATTAGTCATTATTCTAAAATGCTGGTCATGAAATGTTTAAACTATGCATTGATAGTTGCAGCTGGTTACATGGTTTGGTTTATACGAGTCTTTCACTATAGCTCTTGGGGATATGTTGGGAATTCTTCCCAATGTGTTGGAGTTTGTTGTTGGTTGGGAATTCATGTTTGGAATCTTCAACATGACTTGATGGAGATTGTTACAAGTAGAAAGAGGAATGTTCGGAGAAATAAGGATTCAATTTTCAGAATCTTTGATGTTGCCCCCATTTTTTCCAATCATTTGATGGTTCCTACGGTACATCTATTGGTGGATTAGAGAGACACTTCGAACAAAAGATGGTTTAATGATGGGTTGGAGTTTCTTGAGGGAATGATTCCAGCCTTGGGCATGAATAGTTGTCATAATGTGGACGTTGATCTCCAAAGTTGCATCAGCTGTTCAATTCTTTGTATGTTGATTTTCTTAAAATCAGACTTTAATTGGTTAATTTCAGACTTCTTGGGCAGCTTGTACACTCATTTTTTCTCTTCACAATTTCTTTTCAGTGAGGGTTTATGGCCTTTAAAGTGGGAAATGATGTTTCATTGTAATTCGGATCAGTTTTGGATGGTGTTCAAATTCTTTTTCAGTGATCATCTTTGTTCAATCTCTGGCACTAGTGTTAGGAGCAGCAAACCTTTGCTTGATTTGGTTCAACTTTCTGGGACTCTTGGGGGAAGATTGATGAAAATTTTCAGAAGCTTTCCTGATTATGACGAAGTTACTCAAAGGAGGCATTATACATCCTTGAGGAGTTTTGATGATGCTGTTGTTATGACCATGCAAAGAGCTGTTTATTCCTTTGCAAATAGCTATGATGAAGTCACATTTGCTGTTGTGATTTGGTTTGATGCTTTGAGGAGTGATGTTGATGAGAATATTTTTGAGTTATTTAGATTAATCTTCTTTGTTCTCAGAATGGTGATTGGCATTGACATTGCAGATGATAATTCTTCAGAGATTTGTGGGCATGAGATGTTATATTATGATTTCAGTCCATCCTAGTTTATTAGTTTGAGTTTCATGAATGGTAACTTCTTTGAGTTATAGGGGAGGTTAGAGCAGAATTGGCAAATGAGTTTTAACTGGATGATTAGAGTGGAGCAACTTCAACGTGGTAGGACTTTTCAGAGATGGACATGGGACCCTGGGATCTATTGTACCCCAAAATTAAAATTTTTGCGACATTTAGACATTTCAAAGAAATGAGTAGAAGTCTTGTTAAATTTGTTAAAAAGGTCAAAATTTGGGTGTGTGTCTTGCATGAGGGGTAAAAATGTGAAATTTCCAAAATCTAACGGTTTGGGTTTGCTCAAGGCGACCTAATCTACAAAACCCAAATTTCAGTTTTTCATCCCTACTTTTTAGGAAAACTGCTATTTTTAGAAACTTTCTAAAAATAGTAACTTTTTTTGGGTTTCTTTCGAAATAGATACTAGCAAAACTTTCTAAAAATAGAAAGTTGGTTCGTTAGGGTTCAAACTGATTTTGATTGGCTCAAAATATTTCCTTATCAGGTTGGTTCAAAATATTTCCTTATCAGGCTGGTGCAGTCAGAATCAAGAAACGATTAGTTTTGCCCTAGTGGGTCTATTTTGCTTTTTCAATGTTAGAAAGCATTTCGGGAGCTTCAAAAGTCATCAATGGAGGTCAGTCAACTGCCAGGCATCAGATTCAACATGCAAGCACTGAACAGAGGATGGGATGGTGAACATGCACGAAGAACGAAGGAAGGTAAAATCTGCAAAATTTGACTAACATTGCCAGCCATGGGCGCCCCATAAGGAGATAGGCACCCATCTTTTCAGGGCACCAAACACTAAAATTAGGGTTTGAGCCTCCAAACAAAGTTGTTCAGAATTCTCCCAGCTTCGCAGCGAATCCGATAGTGCAGTCATCAAATCATCCAATCACCTGGAATTCGAGGTCAAACAAAGAGGTTTCAACCAAAAGACAGAATGAATATCATGAAAATCATTGAAAATTGTCTAAGTTTGGGAACTTTGGGCACCCCTGGTGCTCAGGGGCGCCTAGCTTTTTGGAAGGCCTAATTTAGTAGTTAGGGTTTGCAAACATGCTCAATCTCTTTAGAATTCAGTCAGCTTTGCAACAGATGTCTTCGTAAGAGCATCTGACTGGTCAATCTCCGGCAAATCCAGATCGAATTGAAGGTATAGAATGAAGGTTCAAATTTGAAGATGAAAATATTGTAAGTTTGGAGCACATGGATGCCCCTTGGAGAGAAAGGCATTGATGATTTCGAAGGCCCAAACAGATGATTTTTCCAGTGAAGCCTCCAAGATGACTTCCTCAAAATTGATTAGGCTTTCCAACGAGACCACCAACACATCAATCGGAGTTGGCAGTTGCCAGATGTAGCAGGTGGAACAGAGGGTTTGACAAGAGCCAAAATCTAAGGCAAAGAAGAAAATATTGAAAAATGACTAACTTTGGTGAAGTTGGGCGCCCCAACTGGCCAGGGGTGCCCAAGGTTTTGAAGCTCTAAATGATAGAATTTGTCAACACAGTCTCCAAGATCACCTCGTCAGATTCAATTGAGCTATCCAACAAAGCTGACGGTCAGTTAATCGGATCAGTGTAGCTCTCGGAAACGAGATTTCATTAGAAGATCAAAGGGAAATGAAGAACTTGAAAATCATGCAAAAATGACTAACACTGTGAATGTTCAGAGCCCCAGAAGGAAATTTGCACTGATGATTTTGAAGGATTAGACGAAGTTTTTAGTCAGAAGTGCCTCTAGGGTGATCTTCTTAGAATTAGTCAAGCTTCGTGATGAATCATCCAACTCATCCATCGGATCAATTTGGAAGCCGGAGATCAGGGTCAAAGTAAGGGTTCAAAATTGAGAAATGTTGAAAAACTCAGAAATTTGACTAAGTTTGGAGAAGGTTGGCACCTCTAGCAAAGAAGGGCGCCCAAATTGTCATGCCTTACCCAATTTTCTCAAAATTTCAAAATGGCAAGATGAAGAGAAGTGTCCAAGTTCGATGCATGAGAAGATTTTAGGGTTTGCATGGATAAAAGCAAAGAAAGCAGAATTATCTCAAGCCTAAAATCTATTTAAGATGCCTTTGCCATTCAATTTTCATCATTCTTTGCAGGTGGCGTCCAAAGGAGAAAAGTGGAGCAGCAACTTTAGAGTATTATTTCAGAATTCAAGAAGCTTCAGTTTGCTGATTTTTCATAAATTCTTCATCAAATTTTCAGACCAGCAACATAAGACATTGTTTTTTCTCACTTTTTTAATCCAAAAGATCAAATTTTTGCAGGAGGTGGTCAAAGATTTTAATTTTCAGCCATCTGGGTCTCTTCATCTCATTCTTTTGAGGAACTTTTGAATATTTTTTATCAAGTTGCAGCAGCTGCTTTTTCCTTGCATGTCAGTGAAATCTTCAGAGTTTGCAAATTTTGATCATCTGGGTCCTCTCAAAACAGTCTTCTGAAGAAAACCCATATCACAACTTTTTTCTAAGAAAATTTCAAATCCTAGGGTTGGCTGCTTTTTTAATCAGCCGTTAGTGTTTTTCAAAACTAATCAACTGGGTTCACTCCAAATTGTATTATGAACAAAACCTAGATGCCAACTTTTTTTGTGAAAAATTGAAGAAATTAGGGTTTGTTGTTTTTTTCAGTCTACACTCAAAATTTTCAAAAACGGATGCCCTGGGTTGTCTTGCAACGAAATTCTGAGCAAAACCCATATCTCAGAAAAATTTCAAAAAATTTGTCCGTATGAAGGGAAAAACCATTATTCTAAAAATAGTAAGTGGCTCAAAACTTGTCTGAACCTAGGCGAGTTTACAGTCATTCTTCAAGGTTTTTGAAATGGAATACACTCCCAATGATTTCAAGACCAAATCAGCTCTCTACCATGATTTCATCAAAACAACTAAGACGGACTTGCATCACATCAAGCCGGTGTTTGATCTACACGTTTTGGAGAGCGTAGGCAACACTACAATTAGAAACTTGGGACACTATGGACTCCTCGCAGCAGCATTCATTCCTATTTCAGTTCAGAGTTTCGAGTTTGTAATCGCTTGCATCAAGCATTACAATTCGGCGACACGGGAGATCTAGTCAGTAGATGGCAGATTGATTTGCAGTTTGAAACTTGGCATGATCGAGAAATGCTTCTCAATTCCTCCGTGGCCAGAAAGTGTCACTATCTCTAAGGGCGAATGTGAAAGGATATGGGAGATGCACAAGGACAAGTACAGTAAGAAGATCTCTCAGAAGTGGATGAAGGAAAAGCATAAGACTTTGCCTAAAAATGTCGGGTGAGGGGAATTCAAAGACGAAATTTCCATCATAATCACCTTGCTCAACAGGGTCACTGGACAAGAAGATGCTAGAAAGTTTCAACCCTGGATGTTCTATGTCATTCCTCACATCATGAAGAAGACTGAGTTCTATGATTGGGCGACCTTGATTAGTGACAACCTCCACTAGCAAATAACAGAGTATTTCCAGATTCATGAATTCCATATGGTTTCTTACCTAGTCTACCTAGTGGCCTATCAAAGTCAATTCAGAGGGTTGAACACTGAGGGGTCTCTGAGTGTTTAGCATATCTACAACTACTACCCTCAGCTGGAGTTCATGAAGTCACTACATCATTACAAGAGGGTGAATGAAGCTTTCTTGATGCACACTGTGCGAGACCTGGATAATGAATTGCACGTCCGTATCTCATCAACTGCTAGGGCAGCGATTGCAGAGTGGGCAGATTGGTTTATACAATTTCCTACTTTCACCTATCTCAAAGTCTATGGTTATTCAGGTGCTCCACTCATGCTACTGAGATACCCATCAGATGAAGTCTTCAAAGAATTCCTAAGGCAAGCTCATGATGTTCACACGGTCTTCAGGAATAGAAAGAAACCCGCCCTCAATTTTCCATTGGGATTGGGAATCTATAAATGCAGATCAGCAGCAAATGCTAAATCTATGAGTGATGAGTTAGCAACACTTGGTCTAAAGCTTTACAACGAGAGATGATCATATGACCCTAATGGCGTCTACGCTTCCAGACTTGAGACAAACTACGCTCACTCTCCAACACTCGAGGATTTTTGGGCAAATTGCATAGATGAGTTTGAAGTGCGGAGGTGTAGTTACAACAGGCTCACTCTTCATTAGATGAAAGACTGCTTATCGGAAGATATTGAAGGGTTATCAGATGATGACAGAGATGTGCTTCTCCCCATGTACACTTGGAAGTGAATTGAAGATCAGCCCCTTCCTCAGGTCAATTGGGCTAACAAGGAGACCCTCTCAGTTGAAGAAAGGACAAGACAAGTCCTCAAATACAACAAGGTTTTCCTAGTCCTCAAAAGGAAGAAATCCATTCCAGTAGCAAAGCCGCCAAGAATAGTGTCAACACTTCCCTCTTCTTCCAAAGCACAATCAAAAGGGAAAGGCGTAAATTAGTCTCAAGAAAATGTGAAGGAGCAGCCAACAGTTGAAGTAGAAGCTCCTCTAGTAGAGCCCATACCTCGGAAGGAAACAGGAGAAGTGCCCTTAACACATGATTCTCCACCATTGCCAAGGTCTTCGCCTATTCATATTGATATAGAGGATGAGGAAGATGAAGAAGATGCAATTGAGCCTCCCAAGGAAGTTAGTAAAGATACTACCGTGTCTTGGCTTGAGAACTCCTTGGGAAGGGTAAGAAGAATACCTTCATATCAGGTGAATTTTGATGACCTTGATAACATCTATCAGGAACCACCTAAGAAGAAAGCAAAGAGGCAAGTTCACTTTGAGAGGAATCCTGATGGTGAAATGATCATGGAGATGGCTACACCTCCCGAAGATAAAAACAAAGATGAGGTGGATATAGATGACTTCGTGATGGTAAAGGCTAATCTTGGCAAAAGTACCAGGCATGCGGATATTAGTATATTCAAAGTTGTGTTTGAAAGCCTTCAGGAAAGGGTATTAAAAGATGGAGAAGACAAAGCAGCCCTCAAGGCTGAAATACGACAACTCAGGCTCTTCATTTCAAACCTTGTCCAGGGTACTTCACAAGCTACTTAGTTGCTGCCCCAAGTTTTAGAGACACCAGCTAATCACCAACAATTAAGACAGTTGGTGATATGCGGAAAACGAATTCAAGAATGGATAGAAGGTTTCATTGTCAGAGGGAAAAAAATCCTTGCACAAATGTTTCAGTTGAGGAATAACGCTCATGAGTTATGTCAAGGCCTTCAAGGGTTTGAACAGTCAATGGCAGAGGTAAAGCCTAGGCATGAAATCATAATTGCTGATTTGAATACAACCTATGGTGCTACAGCCTCAAGAGAACACAAGAGGCAGATTCTTGCATGGAAAGAGCGTCATGTCTTCAAGGTGAAGACTTATGAGAGGATAGCTGAGGAGTTCATTGCATACAGGCAAAGGGTAGTTGAAGCTTTCTTGTTCGTAAACGAGTTTTATCACAAAGATTCTAGCTCGGTGTCATCATGATGATGGCTCCTATATCAGACTTGATGAAGTGCAAAATCAGTTTCAAAATGTTGTTCACAACAGTGATGGTGGCATGAGTCACATTTCCATGATGTTAGCAAAGTTTGAAAAAGCGGCCAATGAGATCGAAGATTTCCTGAGATAAATTGCAGATGGAGAGGATATCTTAGAAAAGAGCAACTTTGCTATTGATGGTATAGATGCACCTAATCAGGGCACAATTTCCAGCTTTTTAGCAGATGTCATTGAGATTTTAAGCGGCTTTCATCTAGAAGCTTTCTTTCTGCTTTCTTTCTATTCTTGGAACAATTCTTATCCATTTTTTGAAGAAGAGAAAGAAGATAAATGTAATAGTTGGCATTTCCTACTTTTCTTGCTTTCTTAGGTGTTAGATGTTATCTTCTCTTAGATTTAGAAATAAAGCTTGCTTGCTGAGCAAGCCCTAGTTGTAAAAGCAAGGAGATTTTAGGGTTCCCTACTCCTTTGCTTGCCTATAAATAAGAGTAGTCTTGCTCATTTATTTTCAACCATGCTAGTGATAACAAAACGTTGAGCCTATAGTGCCTTCTATTTGTTATTCGGTGTTGTTCAATTGTTTTATGATAGTGAATTGTTGAGTCTCTTTTAGCCAAGAAGTAGTTGTTGTAATTGCTGTTCTCTTTGTGTAAGAACAAGATTGCAAGCCTCTTTAGCTGCAATTTCTTGTTCAGTGCATGTGTTTAGTGTAATCTTTGTTCCAGAAGTTTGAGAAATAAAGTTTTGAGCCTCTTTTGCCTCGATATAATGTCTCAAGTTTCCGTCTATTGTGTTATGCTTATATGATCTTAAATTTCAGCTTTACATTGAAACTTAGTAGATGTATGTTGAGAGGAAAGTTTGTCTAAGTACGTTTATTGTGTTATGCTTTTTTGATCTTAATTTCAGTCTACATTGAAAGTAAGTAGATGTATGTTGGGAGAGAGTTTATTTAAGCACTTTGTCAGAGAATCAAACTTTGTTCATTTCTATTTCTCTTGCTCTACGTTTACTTGAGAAAATAGAAACATCTTTAGCATAAGTTAGTCGTAGTTGAAATTCCAAATCAGAAAATCTTAGCTACGACGTTTGAGTTTTATAAACCTTGTGCTCACAGCTGATCAAAAAGATAGGCAACTTAGTTTTAGTTTACTTTCTTAAAAATCATCAGCAAGAGGGAGCTTCTGTAAGAGACCAGGTGTCTCTCAACCCAAATCTTTTGACTGTGAATGCGTTTTTTGTTTGTTTTGTAGTTTTTGATTTTTTGAGGGTTTTTATTAGAACTACAGTTGGTTCCTATTTTAATGCTCATCTCTCTTAGTTATCTTTGTTAGTTTGCTTTTTGTTTCTTTTAGTTCTCCTACAATCACGTCTCAATGATTGTCTGTTTCTTTCAGTAAAGTTGATAATCATGTCCCCGTGATTATTGCTTCTCTTGCATTGTAATCTATATATTCATTGCTCTTATGATAATAAGATAACATCTGATGATTTACACAATATGGTATCAGAGCACCGGGTTCCAAAACCTGGTTAAAATTTTTGCAGGGATTTGTGAAGATTTTCGTGAGATTTTGAGGTGGATTTTCGCATCTGTTAATGGCGGATTCGGGGGTTTTCTTTTTAGTGTGATTTTGCGCCCTCTGCAAATCGAGACTTAAAATCCGTGTTTTTTCTTTGATCGCGACTCTGAACCTCAGTTTTCTGGGCGTCCTATTCTAGTTTTTGGACGCGTGCGACCTCCTGCACACGTTTCTGGAAGCGCATTTTTCCTTCTGTCCGTGACTTGTTTCCCTCTGTTCGTGGCCTGTGATGTGTAGGTTTTGTGTGCGCGGGTTTTGTGTGACGAGGGCTCCTTCCTCGCGTTTTGTTTATTCACGCATGACTGGAAGTTTTTTTGCCCGCATCGTGACCATCAACCAGTGTTTTAGGCGCGCAATTTCGACATTTTTTGGGCGTGTTTATTTGTTTGTGGCTCTGTGTTTTTAGCCCGCGCGGCTGAGAAAAGGAGGTGCGATTTCCTTATCTTTTTGACGCGTTTTCTACAAAAGTTGGGGCTGCGTTTCTTTTGATGATTTCGTGGTTGGATTTTTTCTTGAAGTTGCATTTTGTTCTGCAATTTCTTGCCCGCAATACCTAGGATTTTTGGCTCATATTTCCGGCACTTTTTGGAGACATCTGGTGGCTACGTTTTAAATCTGGTTGTGATTTTGGAAAGCTTGTCTAGGGTTTTAACCCTCTGTCTCAAGGCAATTTATTTTTTTCTGATTGCAGATTCGTTGTGGGTTTTTCAAGTACTTTTTTGGGTTGGCTTCGATTTTTTTGGGTACCTCGGGATTCGTGCCTTGGTTTTTGTGCCAATATTTTGAGGTGATGGCAGCTTGAAACAAATTTTTTGAAGCCAGTTTTGCTATAAATTTTGGGAAAAATAAAATTTTTGAATAGTTTTCAGAAATTCTTTCTTCAAAAATTTACAGAGTTTTGGATTACCACGTTTTTTGTGCTTTGGAAAATGGAAGGGATGGCGTCTTTGTCCAATATTATGTTGGAAAGTTCGCAGAGGTTCAATGAAAAGAATTACAACACGTGGAAGCAAAGGATGCTTACCATCTTTGAGTACTGGTGTCTGGATGCGCTTGTTCTAGGTACAAAAGTTCGTCCCACTGCTGCTGGGAAGGATTAGGACAAGTATGATGGAAGTAATCGAGAGGCAGTCATGCTTCTTAAATTATCGATCGCCGATGACATGTTACCAGAAATACCTTCTGGTAAATCAGCTGCGGAGATTTGGAAGCATTTGAAAGATCTTCATGAGACCTCAGACAAGGGAAGGGCTTTCTTTCTGAAGAATATGCTCGTTTCAATTATGATGGATGACCAAGTGTGTTTGCAAGAGCACTTGATGAAAGTAAAAAATATTCGCGATCAATTGGAGGCCATTGGTCGTAAGGTAGAAGAGGACGATATGGTGGTGATCACTTTGAAAAGTTTGCCACGTTCCTACGAGCACTTCATCGAAACGCTCAACATTACATCCACCAATGTTGACTTAAAGTTTGATGAGATGTGCAATAAGCTTTTGCAGCAGGGTTGGTGGAAGAAGCAGTTTGGGAGCAGCAGTGAGTCTCCAAGTGCTAAACAAGCATTTACTGCTAAGGACAATGGCAAAGGCAAGTTCAGTCAGCAGAAAGGATGAGGCGATTCAGAGGAGGGCTCGAAGAAGTCTTTTACTTGCCATTATTGTGGGAAGATTGGACATATACAGAGGTATTGCAGAAAGCGGTTGGCTGATGAGAAGTCCAATCAGGAAGCATCTCAACAAAGTGCTCACGTAGTGGAGCGAACTGAGCAGAAGCAGGAGCTGCGGAGATTTGGAAGCATTTGAAAGATCTTCATGAGACCTCAGACAAGGGAAGGGCTTTCTTTTTGAAGAATATGCTCGTTTCAATTATGATGGATGACCAAGTGTCTTTGCAAGAGCACTTGATGAAAGTAAAAAATATTCGCGATCAATTGGAGGCCATTGGTCGTAAGGTAGAAGAGGACGATATGGTGGTGATCACTTTGAAAAGTTTTCCATGTTCCTACGAGCACTTCATCGAAACGCTCAACATTACATCCACCAATGTTGACTTAAAGTTTGATGAGATGTGCAACAAGCTTTTGTAGCAGGGTCGGTGGAAGAAGCAGTTTGGGAGCAGCAGTGAGTCTCCAAGTGCTGAACAAGCATTTACTGCTAAGGACAATGGCAAAGGCAAGTTCAGTCAGCAGAAAGGATGAGGCGATTCAGAGGAGGGCTCGAAGAAGTTTTTTACTTGCCATTATTGTGGGAAGATTGGACATATACAGAGGTATTGCAGAAAGCGGTTGGCTGATGAGAAGTCCAATCAGGAAGCATCTCAGCAAAGTGCTCACGTAGTGGAGCGAACTGAGCAGAAGCAGGAGTCTGCACACTTTGCATTTTGATGACCAACACAATATGGGTAGACTTAGTTTTTTAGTTGATAGATTAAGCATTAAGGGAGGGGGTATTAGAACTACAGCTGGTTCCTATTTTAATGCTCATCTCTCTTAGTTATCTCTGTTAGTTTGCTTTTTGTTTCTTTTGGTTCTCCTACAATCACGTCTCAGTGATTGTCTGTTTCTTTCAGTAAAGTTGATAATCACGTCCCCGTGATTATTGCTTCTCTTGCATTGTAATCTATATATTCTTTTTTTAGATCGCAGAATCGTAGCATCTAATTTCTATAACCGTAGCTACCGGGTAAACTTTTTAACGTGACCGGTGGCGCTGGCGCGACACGCCCTCCGATACCACGGGACGGGAGAGACTAGAACTCGTGACCAGCAGAGCCGCAACGGAATTACTTAGCCAACCGAGCTAGGGCCCCCGCCCATTGTAATCTATATATTCATTGCTCTTATGATAATAAGATAACATTTGATGATTTACACAATAGTTTTTGCAATAAAAAACAATAGGTGCGATTTTGAAAATAAATACAATAAATTGGTAGAAATGCCAGATCAATAATTAATCTATGTTTTGAATAGAGAATACTTTCCTTATTCAAATCCAACTATTACAATCTTAAAGGCAATACATGCAAATTAAAAGGCAGCTGGTAATTAATTAAAAGAACCTGATTTTATTGCAGCCAGGCGCACAGATTGAGGAATATCAAAAATACATGGGATGCATTCCTTTTCCTCAACCAAAATGACGCCGAACACCACTAGATAGATAGGCGCCCAATCTGAAGAAGACAGAAACCCAAGAACAAAGGCGTTTCTCTTACTTCCTTCACACGCCAATCTGCTGGTATAGTACGGCTTCAACAGCAATAATGATGATGGTACGACTTGTTGATGCGTGTTTTATGACACAACAAACATTCTAGAATAAAGTGTCAAAGACGCTATATCCCCTCTTGAAAAACTACCTAGTATGCTAAGACTGCAAGAAAGATCATACGGCAATTCCAATGTTTCAGTTAAGTGTGGATAAGCTCTGTGGTTGATGTGATTTGCTGGGGGCACAATAGGGATTTACTTTTGCAAGTTACTCAGAAAAGCAAAGACGCGAATGCAATATCATTTTGGAATTTTCTGACTTTAGATAAAAAAAAGTGAAAAAAAGAGAGTAAGGGTTTAGTAGTCCTATGCTATTCCTGTGAAGTCAAAAGACGACAAGGATTGAGTGAAACCAAATAAACAATACTTTATTTCGCCACGCTAAACGACAACTACATAAAGCAAGTGCAATCTTCTGGGATTTGTGCTTAAAATTTCTTCACCACGAACAATACCATCAATAAAACAACATTATTTGAAGTAAACGTTGAAGCATCCACGATAAAACTCAGTCTAACTTTATGCATTGAATGAAAAGCATCCACTCAAAGAAAGTATGAGCTAAGTTTCGCTAACCCTTGTTATCAATCTATCATTCTCTTAACATACATTTAAATGAAATTCTAATTCAAAGCTACTAGACGAGGAAGAGAAATATGCAACCATGCAACCATTTGACAATGAAAGGATTCAAAGCACCCCATGCATTATGAACTTTATTATCAAGATAGTCTTTTGCAACAATCTCATAAAACTCTCTCTCTTATTCTCTACAATCTCTTCTAATCTCTAATGAATTCTCTGATCTCTAATTCAACTTACTGATCTCCTGATATCCACTAATGAAATGAGAGAGAGGGGGGGAGCTTATATAGAATTCCCAGATTACAATGAATGGCCAAGATCACAATGAGATGAACGACCCAGATTCAACATAACTAAACCCTAATTAGGGTTTCCTAAACATCAATCAGCTAACTAGAGAGAACTTCAAGCACCAGGAGTTGCATCCTTATCCACTCGCAAAGCATTACGTTCGGTGAACCTAGACACGATCAGAAGGACTTCCTCCATGGCAATGTCCGACAGCGCATTGACGTTGTATTCCAGCAAGTCCAAACTTTCAGCACATTTTGCAAAGGTGATCATCCATTTTGATTCATGCAGCAAGAAAGCATCTCTGACAGTCATGAAGCTGAATGCATTGGTAAAATTTTCCTTCATGATTGGCCAAGAGGTGGTGGAGAAAATTCTTTGAACTTGTTCTTTTAAATTTTCTGGCTGCAAGTGTTTCTTTCGAACAATATCTCGGTCAAGCATATCTGTAGCCATTTGATAAATTTTACTCCGAATCTCCTTTGCCTGCTCTTCAATTTTGGCGCCATCTTGCTTTACCCTTTCCAGGACTTCTCGTGAAATCAGTGCATAATACCAGCCGCTGAAATCATATGCAGCTCTAGCTTCAATAATCCTGTCATCAATCAACCTTTGCTTCGGGATGCCCTTTAACTCTCGAAGACATGGGATAATTTTACTCTGAATGTCTTGGAGACCATCCCATGCTTCCACTAAGTTTGTAACTTGTAATAGCAGAAAGGAAGTTTGCTCATACACATATGCCAGCTTCTCCGCGAATGCCATCGCCTCATCTCTCTTTCCAGCCATCCAGTCTTTAGCTTCTGTGGCTGTAGTCAACTCTTATTCAAAATTTCCAACCAATTCCTATGAAGAGTTTGGAAGTGGAGGTGCTGACTGGTCACCTTGATTGAGTAGCCTGGTTAGATGCTGGATATACTCTTTTAGACGCTCAATCTCTCTTTTATACTCTCTTTTCTTTACCACTTCCCTCTCTAGCCTAGACTTGATGGTGGCAACATAATTCTCCAAGTCCTCAACTTCTTGCCCTTTTGTCGTCGGACCCATGTCAATAGTTGTGATGGCATATTCGTTCAGGGCAATCTCATCTTGGAATTTATCAACTGTAGGCACTGCTATCTGCACTGTGCGATTGCTAGCCTCATCCCTTTGTATGGAAGAAAATTTCTTGGCTTGCTTTCTTGTGGCAGTTTGCTCTAGCCTAGCCAAGAAGTCTGCAGTGTCATCCTCTTCAGGTACCTCTACTGGTGCCTTCATCTTCAGTCTCTCTTTCAGCCAATCTAGGATGGTTAACTGTTCAATTCCATCTTCCTGTTGATCCTGGACATCCTGCATATCCCGAACTTCTTGCACATCTTGAATTTCTGTCATATCTTGAATCTCTTGCACAGATGGGTCTTCCTAGATTCCTTTGAGGGCGGAAATCATTCCCTCTTCAAATTTTCCATCCATAATGCCCATGTCATCATCTAATTCCATAATTTCCGTGCCTGTAGGAGAAGGCTGATCATCATCTTCCGATTGCATTGGCTCCACATTTCTAACTACAGAAGGAATTCTGACTTGCTCCCAAGACTCTTCTTCCATGGCTAATATTTCATCTATATTTTTGGACGTAGTCGAATGAAGGGGCCTGGATTTGTGCCTCTTTTGAGAGGGTCCTTCATCTACTGTTTTCTTCTTGTTCTGCTTTGCAGAGTCATCAATATCTTTCTCGTTTTTCAAGTTAGCAGCATCCGTTGGTCCATCTCCACGAGATGCACCGACATTTGAGGAACATGACTCTGTATCACCCATCAATTCATATGTGAACTGTACATTCCTTCGCCGCAATACTTGTACTTGCTGGTCTATCCACCATTGGGAATATTTGAATACAGGCCGCATTAATGTTGCCAGGTCACCTAGCTCAGGCTCAGACCACCTTACAGGAGGAAGTGGCTCCCTTTCATCGAAGCCCGGCTGCGCATATACTCCATCATCATCCAGCTGATCAAGTACTTGGAAGAGTTCAATCGCCCTTATCATATTCAACGGCAATCTTGACCATAGTCTTTTCCTCACATCATATTCATCAGCCGCATTGGCCCAAAAATCTTCTAAGTCTATCTTGTGCTTGTATTTCTCTCCGTCCACAGTTTCAATGTGATGGAGTGGATCAAAATAATTCCTGGGCTTGTAGGATATGAACGGGTATTTTTGCATCTCTAGTCGAGCACTCTTTGCTGCCTGTGTTGATGGACATGATTCTTCCATATTGTCGATGAAGAACAGAAAAGTGACAGCTGCTTTCTGTTTTGGCCTTTGGATATTCTGATATGTCTCCAATTGCCTTAGAACTTCTAACAAAACCATTTTGTTGGTTGGATAAATGGGCAGTCTGTACGGGCGTCTTGTAAATCTCTGAATCCTGATGTAAGTAAATTTGGGAAACTGGATGAATCAGGATTGATATTTTCCAATCAGACTTTTGGCCTCATCGGTGAGTCTCTGATGTGCTCCGCCTTGGAGACGTCGAGTGATATACATAAGAAAGGCGTCATGTGCTCGTCTGAAGTGTGACTTCTCCTTTAGTTGCAACTGCGGATAGCAATTGTAGGATTTGAATTGTCCTTCGCCGTTGCCAACTACACCTTTGCAAACCAAGCTAGCATATTTATAGGTCCTTGCAAGCAGATATACGACATAAGAGCTCATATGGAAGGTCTTGGTTTTCTCCAGGTTGACCAACTTCTCATGGAGACTGTCATTGATCATTCTAGACCAGTTAAACATCTTCACTCTGGAAATTATTTCATCAACGAAATAATACATCCAGGTTTCAAAAGGCGCACCCGGAGGATTGCCTACCATTCTATTTAGCAGCAAGACGATGTCTCCATATTCTTCTTTGAAATCTGTTCTGGCCAACTTCTTCGACATCTTTTTGGCAGTAGATTTGGGCTTCAACAACCAGGACTTGTTTATATTTGATGCACAAAGGTCTTGCTGATCTTGGTAAAGTTTAAGTGCATCATCTTTGGTTCGATAAGACGTCCGATTATAAGCTGGAATCCCAAAGGTTTCTTGTATGGCTGGCTTGGTCAAATATGCCAGTACGCTTCCATCAGGAGCTTCTATCTGTCTTTCCTGTGCATTATAATGCAATGCACACTCCACCATGAGCACTGGACACTCTTTTGCTAGCGGGAATCCAGCTGCATGAACAATACCGTTGCACATCATCCTTCTTGCAATTGGCGTAGGCAAACATCCATCACTTCCGTACATTCTTTTCTTGAAATCATCAAAGTCAACATGGCCAAGGTTGGTGTCCACAATGTTCTCCCATTTAGATTTGATCTTTGACTGCAACTGTGCTCCCTTACTGGCAAACTTCATTTTTATTCTCTTGAAAATAAATCTGCAAGAAGATACAAAGAGAATATTTAAAATTTAAAATTTAAATTACTCGAAAAAATATTCCAGCTAATTGTCAAATCAAACTTCGTGAAGAATTATGCTGGAATTGAAAGAATTAACGAAGTTTTCACGCCAAAATGAAGTAAAGAAAATAAATCTGCCTGGCTCTTTTGGAAAAATGAAATAGTCACGATCACAGTGCTAGCTGGTATGAATCTGCTTTCTTCATTTTGCTTAAAACTTTCTCAACTTTCTTGCCTTAGCCAAACTTTCTTCTCACAACTTTTCTTTCGAAAATTGAATGATTGAAAAATGAGAAGCAAATTCAGTTATAAAGATGAGAAATTTGACTCATTTAGCAAATTTCAATTGTTTCCATTAAATCAAGTCTGAACTTGGCTTGCACTCAGCTTTTGAATGGCAATTTTTATCTTCAACGACAGTCTATGGGAAAGTTTCCAAATCATGCGCCATTTCAGTGAAGTTCTTTTTGTCTTTTTCCAATTTTGATTTTTCAAAGTTTATCTCTTTGGGGTGTTGAAAAAATAAAAATAAAAATAATTATTTTATGTGTTGTTTTCAACCCCTTTATTTTATGGCATTTTTTATTTTTTTATCTAAGGCAAGTATTTGATTTTCATTTAAAATTTTCTTGCCATTGCCTTAGGCAAATTTTTCCTTCCACTTTGTTTTGCCATAATTTTTTTTCCATCTTCCTAAGTCTTAGGCGAATTTTCTTTAGACATGTGAATGCTAGACTTAGGAAAAATTCTTTATTTTCTCTAAGTATGGCGAATTTCTCAAGGTGCCAAGCATATTATTTAATATTCCATTGTCCAAACTTTAGGCAAAATTTTAATTTTTTCTTACTTCTTCTTGGTATGGTGGACCTCATTCATTATCAAACCATGCATTTTATTCCAAGGTGGACTTAGCCTATAGTTTTTCCATTTAATTTTCACTTAGCCCATGTTCAATCTAGTTCACCTCTCCACATGGCGGACTTGCTAGTTATCCTTTCATTTTGCCAAGGCATAGGGCGAACTTCATCTTGTGTTGAGCCATATTGACTTAATGTCATGGGTGGACTTTACTTAACTTCTTGCCATGTCTTGTTGTGCTAGGCAGACTTTGCTTCACTTCATGCCATATAGCTTGGGGCGGACTTTGCTTATCATCAAGCCACTTCACATTGCTTAGGGCGGACTTCATCTTAGTCTATGCCATCTGCTTGGGGCTGACTTTGCTTATGTTCTGGCCATCCTATATTGCTAAGGGCGGACTTCACTTAACCTTGTGCCATCCTTCATTAAGCTTAGCGGACTTTGTCTCTTGCGAAGCCATTGTCTTAGGGCAGACTTTGTCTCATGTCAAGCCATTTCATGTTCCTTTGCTGGCGGACTTGCCACTTCTCCATGCCATGGCAAGGCGGACTTACCTCATGTTCATGCCATTCTTCACTTTGTTGGGCGGACTTGGCACATTGCCAAGCCATTAGATGGGCGGACTTGTCATGAGTCTATGCCATTGCTTGACTATGCTGGGCGGACTTTGCTTGACTTCATGCCATCCAACATGGGGCGAACTTCATCTTATGTCAAGCCATTTCTTCTTCTTATGGATCCATGAATTCCTACCTCCATACTTAGGCAAATTCACCATGATTTTCAGTCTTCTCCATGAATTTTCCAGATTTCTCCATGAATTTTCCAGATTTTCCATGATTTTCTGTGATTTTTGGACTGATTTTTCCAAATTTTCATCAATTTTCTGATTTTCATCAATTTTCATAAATTTTTCAAACTGATTTTCTGTCATTTCTATTGATTTTTTGGAACTTCTGAGTGGATTTTCGAAATTCGGGCACTTTCCAAATGTAGGAACCCTGACAAAAATAGAAACTTTTCCCAAAATAGCAACTTTCTAAAAATAGCCCCTAAAAAATAGGAAGTCTAACTTGGGCTAAAAATGCCAAAAATGAAGTCCCTAAAAAATAGGGGGTCTGGAGGGGCAATCCCCCAAAAAGTAGGGGATGTCAGAATTGACTGAAACTACTGTTGATCTTCGTCCCTCGGGCCTCCTAAGCACTATGATGATGCTTGCACAATGATCTAGACTCAAATTCCTTCACTTGACTCGAGTGACCATTCAAAAACTCAAACTCCAAACCCCCAAACAAAGACTAGATGAGACCGAGATGCAACGACAAAACTCGAAAAAGGCAGACTACTAGGGTCCCCATTTGTAATGGGGCGAGGTGTGAATTAGGTCACAACACAACTGAAGATAAAATGGTCTGTGATGTGAAGGATGAAGCTGAAAGTCGACCTCCTTGTTGATTCAGTATTATTCTTCAAACCCTTGATTATTTCTTTCCTTTGTAATCACAAATATGACTTCTGAATGAAGTCACCCACTGACAATCTTCAACTGGTATCTCATAGTCTCAGTATGTCTGACTTTGAAGAGGGAACGTTCTTCAAAATCCAAGGATCTGCAGAAACCCTTGTTTCACAAATCCCAATGTTCTCAGAGAGATAATAAGACAAATTAGAATAATTCACAATGAAGTTCGATTTGCCTTGAGATGAAATATAAGCCTTCTCTCATTAAGTCGACCCAAAAAAGCAAGTGAATGAGCATTTTAAATATTAATAAATTTGCCTCTTCAAACTTAGGGAAAATAATTAAATATGGCGTCCCTTTTTAAAAAATGACTATTGAGTATTTGAGTCATTAATAATCGACCCCTTTAATATAAATTATAAAATACTTTATATTATTCCATTGATATTTTAATATTTAATTAATTGACTTTATATTATAAAGTC
>VDFB02390430.1:0-49860 GCA_007258455.2 Sequoia sempervirens | reverse complement strand
GCTCGTTCTCCAATGCAAAAGACAATTGAAACCCTTGACTTCGTTCTCTAAAGGAAGAATTGGCTAAAATCGATTTTCATAACATAATCCATGAAGTTTTCTCAAAGAAAACTTATATCTTCTCAGTTGGGTCGATTTCCTTCAAAAAGCATCATTTAAATAAAACTTGAAATTTAACTTTTAATCTTTCAATAGTTTGGACGCCTTTTTAATTATAATCATTAATTAAAAATGGCCCCTTCTTCATGATGGTCGACCCCCTTCAAAAATCACTTAAATTATAATATTAAATTTTATTATAACTTTATAATATAAGATTCAACTTAATTAATATTTATTTTGGCAAATAAATATTAATATCTCTCACAATATAAGTCCAATTGACGAACCGTCTGAAGCCGAATGATAAGTGACTGAATCTGCATATGACCAGACCATACTGCTAAAAATAGCAGGGGTGCTCCACTGAGTGTCTCCACTTACTAAAAATAGTAAGTCAAGCAAATGATGTCCAAACGACCCCGAACGAAGGCCAAACTGAATGATTCTGATAACTGGAGCTAAGCCATGCCTCAACAAGACCCTCTATCCACCCTATCAACCTACGAAGGTCACATAATAGGCTAATCTTAAGAACTGAGAGATGTCAACTGGAAGGGGACATTACAAACCTCCAATTAAAGGGCAGCTTCCCCTTGGTAAATCACCTAAAAACAAGCTCTAACTAAAGATCTTTTATAAGAAAAGAGATAAGAAAGAACTGATAATCTGAATCTAAAATAGAAAATGAAGGTGAGACACCAAATATAGCAAATTTCTACTTCCTTTCAGCAACACAACTTATGAATCTCAATCTAAAGCTTCACACAGTAATTTGCAACAATAATTCAGTCGAACAGCAACAATCAAGGAGTCATAGAACTCACAATAATACCTAGTTTTCTTTCATACACAGAGAAAATTGAAACAAGCAAGGGAAAAATAGTGATCTTTGATTCACTGAAGGCTGCTATAATGACTGTTTTCTGGAAAAACAATAAAAGATTACATCACAAGCATACAATAAACCATTATTTCAGGGTGAAACAAGGTTGAAGATGCAATCAATGAAGAAAATTACAGAAGTAAAGACCTAATTTTGATTGAAAAAATTCAAGGACTGAATGTCACTTTGTCACAATAAACTTTTCCAATCCTTTGCAACAAAGCATAGGCCTTTTATTTATAGATTTTGAGAGCCTAAACTTAGAAATTCATGTTGATTTTAGATATTTTCCTATGAGTTGTCATCCTTATCCTCTATGGATAAGATATTTGTAATCCTTATCCTCCATGGATAAGATATTTGTAGTCCTTATCCTTTGTGGATGAGATATTTGTAATCCTTATCCTTTCCCTTTAGACTTCCTTGAATAGCTGCACAATCCAAAGAATCCACACAACTCTGTAAGGGTCTTAGACGGTGGCCTATCCAATATCGCTTGAATCTTCTCTTGATGCACTTGCACACCCTACGCGCTGATCACATGGCCAAATACAAAATCTCTGTAATGCCAAATTCGCATTTAGACGCCTTAGCATATAAGGATTGTTCTCCCATAATGCCCAAAACCTCTTCTAACTACCTCAAGTGATCATCCCATGCCATGTTGAAAATAAGGAGATCGTCAAAGAATACTAACAAAAACTTTTGCAACTGCTTGTTGAAGATGTGATTCATACACGACTGGAAAATAGCAAGTGCATTGGTCAACCCGAATGGCATGACCAAGAATTCATAGTGCTCATAATGGCACCTGAAAGCGGTCTTGTGTATATCTTGCTCCCTAACCCTGCTTTGGTGATATCCCGATCGAAGATCAATCTTTGAAAAGTAGACCACCCCATGCAATTCATCCAACAACTCATCAATCCGGGGGATAGGGTATCTATTTTTTATCGTTTTCTTATTCAAGGCTCGATAGTCAATACGCATTCACATAGTTTTGTCCTTCTTAACCAAGACCACTGAAGAGGCGAATGGATTGGAACTAGGTCTGATATGGCCCATATCTAACAACTCCTTGATGGACTTCTCTATTTCATCTTTGAACTTCTTTAGATGCCTCTAAGGCATAGTTATAACTGGTTTGGCCCCTTCTTTTAACTCGATAATGTGCTCGAACCCTCTGTTAGGAGGTCTCCCTGGAGGTATCTCTCCAAAAACCTTGTCATGTTCACCCAACAATGCCTAGCTGCAGAGAAACGAGACTCGCCAAGAATTGCCCGAACTCAGCGAGTCTCGAGTCGAGCCACCCCAACCAAGTTTGGGGGGCTCCGACTTGGGCTCGGATGAGTCCAGACAAGTCCTAACCAAACTCGCCAAGTCCAAACAAGTCCCATCAAGAAAACTCATGCAAGTAGGTTGGAAAAGTGCAAAAAAGAACATAAAATTTAAAGTTAAAACTTTTTTTTTTTAAACTTATTGTGAATGAAAAAATGATGTACGCCATGAAGGTTTGTATGGTTTTGGAGGCCTTAATTTGAGCTTGGTGGCGGGGGCTCTACCCCTCAACACTGCCTTGTATCATGACCCAAACCCTACAAGGGGCGCTACCCCTCAACCCTACTGGGGGCGTTGCCCCCAAACCCCCACGAGGGGTGCTGCCCCTCAATCCTGTTGGGGGCATTGCTCCCACACCCCCATGAGAAGCATCACCCCTCAACTCCGTTGGGGGCATTGCCCCCAGACCCCTGCAAGGGGCGCTACCCCTCAGCCCTATTGGGGCAATTTCCCTCAAACTTGAGATTATGTCTGCTACATCATCTAGAACCTACCTTAGATGCATTCGTAGGAAGGATGCAAGCTCCTTTGAGCCATAGACTTCTAGTTATTGTTTTGGTGTTTCATATTTATTTAGAACATTTGATGTCATGGGTTTGATATTCCATGAGCTTTGTAAACATTTGAGTCTTTGACTCTATCTAAGTTTGTTATTTCCTTTTGCAACTCAACTACAATTTGTGTTTATACTTATGTGATCGATGTATACTTGTGTATGTGATCAAATTAGCTTCTATTTGATGATGTTATTGTGTCTTTAAGGTTTACTTAGTAAAGGGTGCATGAAACAAGTTTTAAATCCTTAAAAATCTCTAAATTTCTTGGGTTTTTCACTTTGTCGAGTCTGCGTCGAGTCTGGGCATTGAGTCCCAAGTCCCGAGTCGAGTCACCCTCATCGAGTCCGCGCCGATTCCAAGTCTCGTAACTATGCCTAGATGTCTACATTATATGGTTGACTATTGTCTATAAATTCCTTAGATGTAATCAGACACTTTGTTGCCCAAGCTACATCTCCATGCCTGAATATACTTTCCATCCTCTTAGTTGAAACTATCTTAGGAGTACCATTGGCCATACCCCTCAAGACCACCTTCTTACCATCTAGTGCCCTGAATTTCAGCTCCATAGTTTGGAAGTTTTGAGAATACTTCCCCAAGGAATGAAACCACCAAGATGGCATTAGTATCACCCAGGTCAACTACATAGAAGTCATTTGTCACCGTCTAGTTGCCCAACGTCAGATCCAGCCGAGGAACTCTCTATGCGCATGTCATACTAAAACCATTAGCTACCATCACATTAAATCCCTCAAATTTTTCTCTAGGAATGCCTCTCTTAGCTACCAAAGTTGAGTCTATGAAATTGTGGGTTGCCCCACTATCAATAAAAACTATGACTCATTGCTCCTATAATACTCCCCTAACTTTGAAAGAGTTAAATCTAGGAGTACCTGATAGAGTGGCAACAGCTCCACTCTTAACCTCCTCATGTGGTTTTTCATCATCTAAACTACTATGTTTGCTGCCTTGAACCTATCTTGCTTCCTCTTCACCATCACTATCAAAAAGTACCTCAATGTAATGCACCTTACCTTACCCACACACATGTGACCAGGTTCCCAAAGCTCCTTTTACAGCTGAAACATAACTTCTTTCTTCTCAATTCTTTACAAGCCTCTTCATCCAACTTATCTTTCCTAGGCCACTCCTTCTAGAAGGGTTTCTTGTCTTTGTTTTTCTGAGGAAGGAAAGGTTTAGAAGGAAATTTACTCTTTGGGACAGAATTCTCCATGTCACATGCTCGAATGATGACATCCTATAGAGACTCTGGTTTGAAGGCCTTAATCCAAACATGTAGTGGCTCAAATGATCCCTCAATGAAAAGAATGATCAACCTATGCTCCAACACATCCATCACCATGACCGAAAGCCTCTAAAACTCAAAAATGTAAGCATCCACTATCCCAATCTGCTTAAGTTGTGTCAACTCTTTGAAATGTAACTCTGGGTCCTTCTTGTCAAATCAGTCAATAAGCTTTTGTGTGAAGTCCAAGTATGAAGTAATACTTGCATGACCCAAAGTGACCAGCCCATGGTACCACCACTGGTGGGCCTCTCCATCCAAATGCAATGTAGCATATTTGATTACTTTTGTCTCCAACATAGGGTTGAGTTGGAAATATGTATCCAACTTATGAACCCAATCTGGCAGTGCATTTGTTAGAGCCATCAAAGGAAGGAATTGGCAACTTCCCAACCTTTCACTAAAGATCCTAATTCTTTGGGCCCCTATTGTGATCCCTTGGCCTATTTATGTACTTAATGGTGCAAAAATCCTGTAAGGACATAGCTGCATGAAATTGATCACCAAGGGCTTGATACTACCTCAAATAATCAATAAACCCTTCACCTTGTCCTTGCTGTCCCTGGTTTCAAGCTTGTTGTCCCTCCAAGAATCGAGGCAAAAATGGTCTAGGAGTCACTCTACTAGCTGTCCTTGTGTGACTCTGTGCAAGAATGTGAGTGTGGCTCCCTTCACCATGATTCTCATTGTTGCCATTGCTACCATTGTTCCCATTAGTACCTCCTAAGCCATTGTTGCCATTATTTTTATGATTTCCTTGGTTATTAATAATGAACTGGGAAGTTGAACCAAATGTTGTTGACCTCTTGCAAGGTCATTCAAAATCTGTATGGTGCTACCCTCAGGCAATTCATTCTTGTCCCCCATGTTCTCCTCTTCTTCCAATTTTGATTGAAATATGTAATCACCCCCTCTTTGCCTTCTACTCTTGTATGTGATATATTCCCTATCCTCTGGATTCATTAATGGTCACGCAAACTGATGAAAAACCCACTACTACTTAGAAATTTCCGAAATCAAAATGTGCACCCTAGACTCATAGGCTAGCAAGAATTCTAGCTCCGATAGCACTGTAAAATCCCCACTTGAATTTGAACGATATTTTTAATGATTTATTTTTCAGTTTGACAATGTGGACATTTTCTCAAACAAATGGCAGGATAATTGAAGTGAATAATTTTCAGGAGTTATGGGGTTTGCAAATCACATATATTAAACTCAACAAATGGAAAAATCCATGCATCGCATTATTTTAGTACAAGAGCTCATTCAATACTCCCAAAAGCGAAAAAATCCTCAACACTTATATTTCTGAACAGTGGTAATAATAGCAATGCATACTCAGAAATACAAGTTACAATGCTCAGTATTTAAATATCATTTTTGCTAGACTCTAGAGGTATATGGCGGCTTCTAGTAAAATGCTACACCCAGCAATCAAAGACCAAACTCAGAGTGAAGGTTGGTGATGAACGTAGCAATAGTTCCACAACTAGAAATCACACCTAGTAGGTTCCTATGCACCCAGCAATAACCACATCCCTCTCTGCAATAACCCACAACTCCACAAGTAACTCCAGGTACCTCAAACAAGGCGGTTTGCACTCAGAACTCCATGCCTCCTTTGTTTACAAACCTAAGAGAAAGAAAAACTACCTTTCATGAGAATGTGAAAATTGGGAAAAAGAATTTTTAATTTACTTGATATAACTGCAATTATGAATGATTTCTTTATACATACATACATACATACATACATACATACATATATATGTATATATATATATATATATCATAGTAACGAGACTCGGACGCGGCTTGGACTCGGCGAGGGCGACTCAGCGACTCGGGACTTGGACGCGACGCAAACGTGGCAAAATGAAAAAAAGTTGAAAAAACCCTAGAAATTTAGAGATTTTTAAAGATTTAAAACTTGTTTCAAGCACCCTTTATTGAATACAACACAAATAAAAGCAAATTTGATCACATGCACAAGTATACAACCCATTACATAAGTATAAAGTACACAAATTGCAGTTACCAAGGAAAATAGCATACTGATATATAAAATTAGTCAAATGTATACAAAACTCATGGAATATGAAATCCATGACATCAAATGTTCCATACAAATATGAAATATCAAAAGTAAAACAATAGCTATAAGTCTATGACTCTATGCCCTATGGCATAGTGAAGCCAACATCCTTCCTACGAAGGCGTCTAAGGGTCCTGGATGATGTTGCAGCTGTGTTGGTTGGAAATTTTGTATTCTTGTGAAAGCGTACAAAATTGAGATTTCAACCACAGCACGTGAGTTTGAACTCTCCTAATTAAGGGAAGGCTCCCCCTTTTAACAAAATAAAATTGATATGGGTAGGACAGCAATCATTCCTCTTGTTTCAGGAAAGATTATGTTCTTCTCTCTTCATAGAAAAGAAACAGTAAATGTTACTAAAACTTATTACAACAGCTGTGCAGTGAAATTAAGAGAGAGGAAATAAAGTTTCCTGAAAGCACAAAGACTTCCGTTACTTCCTCCGGGACGGGAAAACAATTCAATAAGCACAAAGTCTTGAAGAATGAAATCCTATCAACCTTTTTCAGAACGATTACTTGATGAAAAAGTACAACATAAAACAGCTCAAAGACTGTAATTACAATGTATCTTTTAACTACTCTAAATGAGAAATACTATGAGCACAAAGACTTATAATTCTTCTCTATTTCTAACACTAATTATGAATTCAATTCTCACATTTACAGCACAAAGTCTGCAGATATTTAAATCGAATCTCTTTTCAGCAATCTTCAACAATTCTCAAGTAATCACAAAATAATAAAACAAGGATTCAGCTCAAAGTCTAAAATTCCAGCTTCTTGATATTACTTGAAAATTCACAATATTCTACTATAAAGCTCAAAGACTTTATGAGTACAAAATTCTGCAGAGTTTTCTTGCTTGCTAAAAAGATCCTAGATTACAATAGACCCCTCAAGTATTTATAGGAGGAAGGTCTGGAGAAAAAGGTGGGAGGATCTCAACAAACTTGAGAAAATCTCTCAACCGATAACTAATTGCGATTGTGTCATGTCCCCGCTTTGGCGCAGCATCAAGAAACGGAGGTTGGCTCTTATCATGAGACCCTCATTTACCGATCGAGTGGTTGGGGAGGGTCGCTTTGCCATTGGCTCACCGACATACTTTGATTGATCGGGTTTTCTGCCTCGCCTTCATCTCCAGACCTTTTAAATTGCTATTTTAGCCCCGCAGCACCAAACGCCATTTTAGCGCTTTGAGATTGGCAAAGATCCTAATCACTGAAGTTCGGCTGACTGCACGGATCTTGTGAATCTATGATTGTATGAGGAAGATATTAATATTTAATTATATTGATTAAATATTAATTATTTAACGTTTATAATATAAAGTTATAATTTAAAATTATAACTCAAGTCATCCTTTGAGGGTGCCCAACATCGTAGTAAATAATTTGAGAATTTAAAATATTATAAAAATATTTCAATGGTGACTTTGAAATATTAAAAGATTAAAATATGATATTTTAATTAAAACCCTATTATGGTGGAAATCGCACTTTTCAGCTTGATAAGGGTTTTACCTTGGTTTCTGAGCCATTATGAGATTATTGAGTTTGATATTGATCAATTTTTGGTCTGAGCCTGAGACTTAGGGTTTCACGTTCGATTCCTTGGAGAACGAGCCATCTCCAGCGGAAAGCAATTCAGAGAGTGTGCAATATCACTCGATCTATTGCCTACAGAGGTTTTCTTACTCAGAGAAAACTACAGAGCTTCAGAGGAATTCACATCTTCAGTTATTTACAGTTGTTAGCATCCAGATACCTTCCTTTGCAGTTGGCGCACCTTTCAGAGCTCACAGAGGGAAGCCGTACTGTTTTGTTTATTGCTGATTGTGGAAGCCGTACTTACCAGGCCGTACTTCCATTATTCTGGCCGTACCTTACAGATTTGAGCCGCCTTTGTCTTGGGAGGAGATACGCCTGAATCTTTGACCCTCTACAGTCTCCAGCATAGGCGCATGTTACCTGGGCATCTTTATATATGGACGAAGCGATATATTGCATTTGAAGCGTACCAGATAATTTCAGACTTCAAAGAAGAATTACCGTGTTTCAGCCTATTGGGCAATTCGCTTATTTATTTCATTATATGCTTCCGCACATTGTAAATCACTTGAAAAGCCAAACAGCGATACCGTAAGCGAAGTTATTGCTGGTAATGAGCTTACCGGATTTTTAGAGAATTTATTTCCATCATTAGCAAAAATCGCATCTTCTTTATCAATAATCAAAAATCAATGCTAAAAACCTCAAAACCTAAAACGCCGTAAAAACTTGAAATATCGCAATGAGCAAGAACGTAAAGTCCAGGCTTCGCCAGCAATGAGCTAAACTCACCATCCCCGAGGGTTTAGCCGCTTTCCTCAAGTAACGAACAGCTTAGGGTTTAATGCATTTATTTATTCAGCGAATCTTTGCTGACAGTGCACTGTGTGGTTCTTGATCTCTCAAGTAAAACCGAATCATGGTCGATGTGTATTACAGGACTGACAGAACAGTTGATCTTAGAACAGAGACTCCTTACAATAACAGAGGTCAGAACCGTGCGGAGGTCTTGCATGCACTCAGAGAACTTAGTGCAGGTCAACGACGGTCAAATGGTGTATTACAGCAGGTGGCAGTTGCACTTCAGAGACTGGATACTCCGAGGAGATCGCCACCACCTCGCGACGATGACAGAAGTGTTACAGGTTCGCGGAGAGCTCCTAGGTCAGTGTCACGGACAGCGGATAGGCCTACGAGGCCCACCTTCACGAGACAGGAGCCCGTTGAGGATATATCAGGTGAAAGGTATGAGGGTTGGTTCGCCAGCACACTCAGGGCAGCGAACAACGAGTGGCAGTTAGAAGCACCTGAGATTAGTGGGAGGATTAACATTGACAGGACACCGCAGAGCACAGATGGAGAAGTGATTAGCATGTTTCGGGAGTATAGCAATCTACCTCAGAAGATTAAAGAGAAACTTTCTTTCGTGAGTTACGTGGATGTGCACCCGAGTCTTTGCCATAAGACGGAGTTCGAAAAACAGAGATATCTCACTACAGCTCGTGAGTTGTTTACACCTGGGAAAGATAGAGAATCTACATCCGATGATTGTACAATTCTTCATGAGAGTGATTTGATATCTCCAGTCTCTTATGAAGTAGGCAGAAATTTGTGTGATGAATTTGATCGAAGTGCTTATTTGATCCATAAGCACACTAGCACAACTTCGGGTAATGGCTTACCTACATCGTCTTTGCAGGAGGTGACTCAAGAAATTTCTGCCCTAAAAGCCACTTCTGATTTTTATAACAGCGATGGTGAAACTTTGCGTGAGCATGATATAACAGCTGTTTCAGAGGTGCAAAGTAACTCTATGGAGTCGTCACGTGAAGAGATTCCAGAGTTGGGTACTACAGATGCAGTTGGTATTGAGGATTTATGTTATGACGAGTCTGATTTTCCGGATCAGACCCTTGAAAACCAACTAGAGGATTCGTATGTTGACACGGAATCCCAGGATCATGCGTTGGATGAGCATGCGGTCACTGTTGGAGTAGAAGCGTGTGAGGATACTGTCAGACCAGCAACTTCTACCGTACCAGTTGAGCCATCCTTCGAGGTACAGAGCAGCAGTACCTTAGATGTTGAGGTGTGCATGGTTGAGAGCACACACGATGCTGCAGATCATGAGATGAGTGATGACGGATCAGCGTCATATCATAGTGCATATGGTGAACCGGAAAACGTGTATGGGGGTCGTACGTTGCGTAATCACCTGATTGGGCAACTGGCATGTAGATGACAATTAAGCAGATTACTACCGCCTTTACATCTTTGACGCTGCTCGCCGATGACCACCTACGAGGGAGTCCTTCGACAGGTGAGCACAGTGATACTTTTCCCGCACTGATATCACGCACCCGAAGCAATTGGAACGATGAAACAAAACTATCTAAAACTACTAGCAGACAGAGATTTCCTTCTCGAGTGGGATTGCATTTGTTATGATGCATGGCGGGAAAAGAGGAGCTGGATCGGGATGAGCTCACTCATGAGCTTGAGGTGACTGCGAATTCATTGCAGAGCACCCAGTTGGCTCTTCGGGAGTCACAGTTACAGATTGAGAGGCTTACCGTGGCGTTGAGGTTAGCACAGTCTTCACCACCTTTGGACATCATGCAGTCTTGCATGGCAGTGGTTGGTGAGGAGTGTACACCCATGGTTCATAGCAGTGTAGGAGATGTTGAGGATGAGGTTACCTCCATCTCGGTCACAGGATCAGTTGATACAGATAGGATGAGTGCACTCGATGAGAGTTGCAGTGAGCCACGCATTGCACCTGGTTCTCATGAGACAAGTTCCGCGATAGGTGATGCAGGGCAGATCGTTGATAGTTCATGTGACATGGTTGTTGATACACTGGAGAGTTGTGTGACAACCCTTGATACTTGTCCATCTTCACAGCAGATATTCAGAGTCTCATCCAGTTGGGAGATTGGTACTTGTGTTGATTTGTTTCCCTCTCCCGGAAGCAAATCAATCTTTTCATTTGATACAGTTGACTATGGTCGGCAGCTCGTTGAGCCTAGTCAGGAGTACAACTCAGTTTATTATTCCAGCGATTCAGAGATGGATGATTCCGATCAGGATAGCGTGATTGTGCAGTTTGTAAACAATCCATTGTTTGAATTTGATGGTGGGGTGATCTATGATAACCCACTCTTCGAGTTGGACGCCGATAGTACTCTTGACATTAGTTCTGAGTTGGGTGATGATCGTAGTGTTTGGGATTGTTGCAGTGCATCGCAATTCCAAACCAAACTCACAGAGGAGTTCAATGAGGTGTACACGGTGAGGAGTGCTTACAGTTTTGTCTTTGATCCACCTGTACATGATTCGATGCACCATGCTTGTGCACAGGGTGATTCTCTCGGTTCAGTTGAGGGGAGTATTTCCTTATTGTGTGCAGAGTTACCATCTTCACAAGATGGGATTAGCAGATGCAGGTACTTGACTCAGCAGTTTGCGGAGTATTACTTGCAGGGGCAGCAGTCAGTCATCTATCATGCCGATGTGTATTCGTCAGGGCTTGATACGGCTATGTTGCAGATTTTTCATACAGGTGCATGGTTACAGGGCGACTATGGTGTTAGTTGGCATGATGGCACGGACAGTTATTACATCCATGAGGGTTTAGCAGAGGACAGGGAGAGATTCAGGATAGTAGATGCTTCTAGTAGCTTTTATCTCTGCATGACGGATGGATGTAGATTTATATTGTATTGGGATCACGGTGGAGACAGTGTTGGCACCGAGTTGTGGGTGGGTCCCAGTGATTTACTTCACTATTCTCAGCATGGTGAGGTTGGAGGCAGTAGAGCGCAGTGGCAGCCTGAGGAGGACCGTCACGACAGACTCTTACGCTGGGTTTGGGATCCAGGCATTGATTGCGCAGTTGAGTTTGATGCCGCTACAGGAGATAGTTCGAGATGTGTGGGACATTACACAGTTTTCTTTTTGGGGCCTTCCGAGGAGTTTGTTTGCAGTTGAGATTGCTTGGGGTCAAGCAATTTTAGGGAGGGCGGACTGTCATGTCCCCGTTTTTGGCGAGCATCAGTAAACGTGAGGTTGGCCTATCATGAGACCCTCGTCGGCTGACTGAGTGGTTAGAGGGTCGTTTCGGCGCTTGGCTCAGCGTCTGATTGGCAGTTTTGATTGATTGGCTTTCGTTCGGGCTCATTCGGAGACCTTTTGCAGAATTGCTATTTTTAGCAGTTCCTGGCAGGCAGAGTGGGACCACTGCTATTTTTAGCAGTTTGAGATTGGCAGCATCCGGAATCACTTCTGAGTTCGTCAGCATCAGACGGATCGGTAATCGGATGATTTATGAGGAAGATATTAATATTTAATTATATTGATTAAATATTAATTATTTAATGTTTATAATATAAAGTTATAATTTAAAATTATAACTTAAGTCATCTGCCTTGAGGGGTGCGCCCAACATCAGAAAAGGGGCCAATTTGAGAATTAAAATATTATAAAATATTTTGGCTGGAGACTTTTGAAGTATTAAAAGATTAAAATATGATATTTTAATTAAAACCCTATTATGGTGGAAATCGCACTTTTCAGCTTGATAAGGGTTTTACCTTGGTTTCTGAGCCATTATGAGATTATTGAGTTTGATATTGATCATTTGGTCCAGCCTGAGACTTAGGGTTTCACGTTCGATTCCTTGGAGAACGAGCCATCTCCAGCGGAAAGCAATTCAGAGAGTGTGCAATATCACTCGATCTATTGCCTACAGAGGTTTTCTTACTCAGAGAAAACTACAGAGCTTCAGAGGAATTCACATCTTCAGTTATTTACAGTTGTTAGCATCCAGATACCTTCCTTTGCAGTTGGCGCACCTTTCAGAGCTCACAGAGGGAAGCCGTACTGTTTTGTTTATTGCTGATTGTGGAAGCCGTACTTACCAGGCCGTACTTCCATTATTCTGGCCGTACCTTACAGATTTGAGCCGTCTTTGTCTTGGGAGGAGATACGCCTGAATCTTTGACCTTCTACAGTCTCCAGCATAGGCGCATGTTACCTGGGCATCTTCAGAGGATATGATTTGAAGGGAGGAGTGCATTTATTGAAGCAGCCGTACAATTCTGTACTTCTGCAGCAGCAATTACCAGGTTTCTTAAATATTAAAAATTCGCTATTTATTTCATTATATGCTTCTGGGTATTATTGTAATCACTTGAAAAGTTGAATAAAGGATACCGGCGTAGTTATTGTTGTATTTCCAGAGCTATTTGATTTTTAGAGAATTTATTTCCATTTATTAGCAAAATCGTACCTTTCTATCATTGCATCAAAAACACAGAAAAACTCAAAAACCTAAAAACGTCAGAAAAACTTGAAATATCAGTCAGAGCAGTAACAGGGGGAAACCAGGGGTTTCTACAGATTGACTTATTCAAAATTACAATCCAAATTGTGATTTGTCTTGTAAGATTTTACATGTAATTACATTTTCGAAAATTGCAAGGAAAGAACACTTGCAATTGCAAAATTTGTTTTTACATATATATTGTCGAAAGTAAAATTACATAAAACAATCTAAAAATTTTAATCTGCTTCATTCCTATCCTTGAAAGATAAGAATTTGCTGATGATGGTCTTCAACTCATTCGGATCTGGACCCAACGTGTTCTTGGCCACTGCAACTGTCTTTAGAATTACATCAAAGTATCTGATAGTCGCCAATCTATGCTCTTCATAAGTAGTTTGCATTTTCTCAAGGATTGTCTGATGATTGACAAGCTTTTAAATTGAATCCATAGAAAACTGCTCTGATTCCATTTGTTGACGAAGATTGGCTGCCATTTCGGAAATAACTGAATCAGCTGCAAGTAATTCATCTTCTTGATTTAAAACTGTACATGAGATCTTCTCAAAACTTGAAAGAATATCCTGCTGAACTTCATCATTCATTTCTAAAGTGGCCTGGATATCTTTGATAAGATCTTGAATGACCAATGATCTATTTGTCATAAGTTCCTCAAATTCTATGTACTTCTCTCTATTTGGCAAGATCGAGTTGTTGCATAGAATTTGTAACTTGACTTGATCAATCTCATGCCAGATTTTTAAATCCTTCTCAAGTGATTCCAAAGTTTGTTTGAAGGCTTCCAAAGTCTGATTCAGCTTTATCTTTGCTATTCTGACATTCTTGAAAACTTGCAACGTCTTCTCAATCATTGGAATGCTTTGCTCAATTAGCTGAGTTATCCATGAATCAATTGCTTTAGCCTTTTGCGCAATTCTTTCTAATTGTCTAACTGATTCATTTGGAGGAGCTGTAGATAGAGAATCAACTGCCTCTGATGATCCTGTAATCCTTTGAATGACTGAAACTAGCTGAGCATTGTCTTCTTTGAGCTTTTCCTTTTTAGCTAAGAGTTCGTTATAGCTTTGTGTCAAAATTGTTACTGAACTCTGAGCATCCTGCATCATATTGGCATGAGTCTGCTTGCCCAATTCGACTCTTGTGAACCTGTAATCAGACACTTGCATTTCTTCGTGTGGTTTATCAACTAGAGGCTCTGCAATTTCAGCGTATTTCATTCTATTGCTGTCAACAAAAACCTGTGAGACTGTTTTAGCTTTCTTTGCAACCATCGGTCTTGATTTCTTCAATTTTTGGAAATCAAAAATATCAGGAGACACTGCTTGTTTCTTTCTTTTGGGAGCAACTGAATTCAACCATGGAGGAAGATCCAAGGTTGTCACATCTGAAATAGCAACTGCAGTCTCTGTAGAAATGGGCTCAGTTTGTGATACAACAGAAATCCTAGATGGTGCCTCGGTTTGTACAGCAACAATATTTTGTGCAGAAGACAAATTACAACTAGGATTGGCCATGAAACAATCAAAGCTTGTTACAGAGGTATCAATTTCTGGAAGAGTCATTTCTGACATGACTGGAAAGATTGGATTTATGTCAAAAATACTCTTGAAGTTACTAGGTAAGTTCATCATGGGAGTATCCATCACTGATGAAGATTGATGACTAGTCTCTTGTGGTGGAATAGAAGGAACAAAAACGGTGGAAAAGGAATCAACATCACTGTCGATAGGGGACATAGGAGATATGACTGATTCTGGTATCAGAGCTTCAACGTGAGGAATTATCTCACTTAGAATGGTAGAGGTCTCATGAACCTCGTCTTCTTCTTGCTGATCTAATATCTGAATCTGCATTTCATTGACTTCCTTACCCTTTAATGTTTCCCTATCCAATGGTTGTTCTGGAGCTCTGCTTACTTTCAGCTTGATTCTGGTACTTGAAGAGGAAGCTCCTTCTTTTGATTGTTCTCTGATTTCTGATTTCAATCCTCTAGGACCAGCTGGGTCATCTTCAGCTCTAACTTTGATTTTGATAGTCTTGACACCTATGCTTTTGAGCCAAGAGTTGGTGTTCGCCAAGACTGATTGAAATCTATCAAAGATAGAGACGGATTCCTTTTGAGACCATTGAATTGCAGGAATGGGAGCATTAGCAACTCCTTGTTCTTCGTACTCAGGATCCAAAATCTGCCTATCATCAATTACTCCCTCTGGAATTAAAGTCAGATTTAGATCAATAATTTGCTCCAAAGTTAGCCTGCAATAATCCATTTTGTATATATCCTTTTCTGTCCGGAGGTCTGCCCAAACGTCTTCAATGCGGTGAACATGAGTGAAGGAGGCTCTTTTTATTTTATCCTTCATCCTCCTGTAATCAAAATCCACTCTAGCTTGGAATCTCTTCAATGTTATCTCCTGAAGTTCAGTTTCCATTGCTTTGGCTCTTGAAGAAGTTGTCAAAGAATACCTGCCGATTACCAATGGATTATGTGATGAAATACCAATTCCAGACTTGTGTTGCATAGTTTGACGTGAATGAACTGCCATTAACTGCCTTCCCAGCTCCATCAGAATGATCTTATCAGTTGGATATCTTGGGAGCATATAAGGTTGGTCTTCAAAGCATCCAACTCTCATATAAGTGAATGTAGGAAATTGAAGAAACAAGCAGCCATATTGATTTACCTTATTCCAAGCTGCATCAGACACCCTGTTGTTTGCTAGTTCTTTGTCAAACAAACACATAAAATAACCGAAGAAGGCATCTTGAACCCTTCTATAATGCGCTCGACTTGGAATAAAAGTCAGCTGATCATAATATTTCCATACAGGCACCAAGGATCTGTCACCTTCAGGAGATAAGCCTGGAAAATGTCTCAAGGAAGCTGCTATATAAACCAAGTATGAATTCATATAGAAGGTAAGAGTGGTAGGAACCTGTGCAAGTTGTTCACACAAACAGTCACTGATTATTTCTCCCCAGAAAATTGGATGATGTGCTTTTCTAATAACAACCATGAACTTATACATCCAGTTTTCAAACACATTAGAAACCTTCAACCCTGCTATTCTGCTCAGAAGAGTGATCATATCATTAATTTCCTCTATGAAATCAGACCGATACAACTTGGGTATACGGGTGACACAAGGTCGTGATTTGAGAAGCCACTTAGAATTGATATGTCTAATACAATCACTCTTTTTCTGCTCAAAATGTCTGTGAGTACTTGTCATGTCCCCATCCTAGTCAGCACAGCTGGTGACAAGGTTAGCCTATCAATTCGATCCTCGTAGGCTGACAGGAGTGTGCAGAGGATCGTCTGGAGCCGTTGCTCAGTGTTTGGTAGCTCCAGTTTGCAGTTGTATCAGGTTGGGCCTTCGCAGAATCTTCCAGTGAGCATTTTCAGGAAACTTTCTATTTTTAGAAAGTTAGGTTAGGCGGAAGCTGCTATTTCGGGCAGGGCACCTGGTTCAGCCATTCAGCTCAGAATCGACCCGGTTCAACAGTTGGTTGTTTAGACGGAGGAATAAGGAGTATTTAATGGATTATTAAATATTTAATATTTTGACTTTATAATAAAGTCACTTTATTGAAATATTTAAATATTTAATTATTTGGCTTAATTATAAAGTATTTAATTATACTTTATAATATATTATTAAAAGTGACTTAATGAGTATTTTATATTCATTAAAAAGGGGACGCCAATAATTAATGATTTCTCCTAAGTTTAAAAGGCGTATTAAATCATTTAATTTAAATGATTATTTTAAAGTGAGTTGGGTCGAATTTTCTCAAAGAGCAATATATACCTCTTCAAGGCAAAATCGAACTATCTTGATTATTATTCAATTTTGTCTTCTTGCATCTGAGCTTTGGAGTTTGCAAACCCTAGGGTTTCTAGCAGACGAACGTTTCTGGAGAACGAAAACTCTTCAAAGATCAGGCAAACTGAGGCTGTGAAATATCAGCTGAAGCTGGCACTTGGTGATTTCATCCAGAGATCACAGTTTGAGATTATTGAGTTTTTTATTCAGTGAGAAGCAGAGAAAATCATCTTCCATTTGAGGCGACTTCAGCAGAGGGATTAATCAGTGATCTGGCATCTTTTCCTTGGAGTCCGTACCATTATTATTGCTGCTGCAGACAGGCCGTACTTCTGTACCTGCAGGCCGTACTTTATTCCTTCAGAGATTTTCTTCTAGCTTTCAGATCCTGGCACTCAGTTCTAGGCGCTGGCTTTGTCTTGAGCATTTACTGGAGATCTTGCATTGCGTTTCAGAAGCTGGAGATTCATTATTGTTTCTGGCCGTACCATACTGTATTTATGACAGCCGCCACCAGGTTCTTTTGAAATTGATTCATTTACTGTTCATTTATCAACTTTTCATCTCTGTAAAAGTTCTATAAAAATAATGGAATAGTGCGCCTTTGTTCTCTGGCTTATTTGAGATTAATCTGTGAAGATTTGGAATTTATTTGAATTTATTATCATTTTTTGAGAAAATCGTACCTTTTAGAATTTGCTTGAAAACCTTCAAAAATACAAAAAAACGAAATATTGCAAAAACGAACAAAAATCAATTAGGGTTTGAAACAGAGAACCATCAGGGTTCTGACAGCACTCTTCAATGAGATCTCTGAATATGTAGTTGCATCAGGAACTCTGAAAACTCTGTTGATTGTTTCAACATCAAGTCTGATAACTACATTACCATCATCATCCTTGATTGTTCTGGATTGTCTATCAAAGCGTGCTGCACATGCAAGGACGAATTCTGGTTCTAGGGCAGCAACAGGAAAAGAAGACACCAAATGAATATGACTCCTCAGCAATTTTTGCATATCAGAAGAAGTAGATTTCTCAGCTCTGCCAAGAAATTCAGACATATCAACATGCCCGATTTCTGTGTCTTTGATCTCGTCGATATTTGAAACGACGTGAGACGGAGAAATCTCATTCTGATATTTGTCGAATTTATACTTCATCTTTTTGCCTGCTGGAGAAGTTGGTTCATCCGTCATTGAACAGGAATCTGCAAGACTGCGGTGAAAACCCCATAAGGTCAGAACATCATCAGCATCAACGTGAGTGGACATGGCGAAACTCAAACCCTAGAACAATGAAATGGACTTTGGAAGAAAGATGGAAGGCGAATGAAGATGATTTGGGAATTAAAATGGAATGGTGGCAGTCAAAAACAGCATGTCTCTTCTTGAAACAGCAAGACAAAGAAATCTTTTAGCTTGGATTTGGAATTTCGTCCAAAAAGGTCAACTTTTGTGCTTTTTAAGGCAATTCGGGTTTTTGAGTGACTTCAACAATTTCGGAACTTTTTGACACTTTAGCAATTTTTGCTTTTTGCAATTTCGGGATTTTGAAGAGCTTTGACAATTTTCACAAAGGCAATCGGGATTTTTCAGAAGTTTAACAATTTTTGCTTTTTGCAATTTTGAAAATTGTTATTTCAATTGCAAATCCCGAAATTGTATTTTTGAGCAGAAAAATCTGAAACGAGACACAAAGTGAATATTTATTCTTGTGGAAAATGATGATGGATATTTTGAAGTGAATGAATGAAGTGAAGGAAATGAGCATAGAAGATAGAATGAAGGCGACATGGAAGTTTATTGCTGGAATAGTAAATGAGAAAAACACGTTTTATTATAAAGCATTTCAAAGGGGAAAAAATGCGTTATGTATGGAGTATAAAGGTATATGAAATTAGATGGAAGGCAAAATTTCAGTGAGATGAAGGAGAGGGCGAGTGGGATGAAGGACATATGGCAATGGAATGAATTTGAAACATTATTGCTGAAACAGCAAAGTAATGAAAAACACATTTTGATAATATAAGGCGAATATATGAAGTATGTAATATATAAAGAAAAACGTTTTTAGAATAAGAAAACGCGTTTTTAAATGAGGGCAGATGGAGGCAAAGAAAAACGTGTTTAAGATAATGAAACGCGTTTCCATAAAACTTCAAAAATATACCAATAAAAATACAAAAATAACCATTGGTAAAGGTGAAAAACAGAAGGAAAAATGCGTAGAAATAAAAAACGCGTTTTGTAAAAGACATAAAAATCTAAAACGACGTATGTAGAAGACAATGACGTTGAAAATAAAATAAATAACAGTAAAACATTGAAAGAAAGAGGAAGAAATGCGAATCATACCTGAAGCGAGCTGTAAACAAGAAATTACGGAGACAAAACCCTAGGCGCGTGCAGAAGTAAAGAGGACGATGGCTATTTACTGGCAAATATCCGAATTTCGAGCATTATAGTTGTGACTAAATCTCCATGAAATGGGGCAATAAAAGCAAGGAAGAATTCTACTAGCTCGAATCTGAGAGATGTCGGACTTTTCAGAAGCTTTTGCAATGCAAAATGTCATTAAAAACATGAATCGGGCTTTCAAGAAGTCTTTACATGCTTTTTTTTTACAAAATCGGGTTTTTCAAGCCAAATAACAATTTTATTTAAAGGAAATCGGACTTTTTAGATGACTTGACAATTTTGCTTTTGACAAAAATGAATACTTGTGAAAAATTCGGACTTTTTAAGTCACTTAAGCAAATTCGGGTTTTCAAGATCAAATAACAATTTTACTTTTATCAAAAACATAAAGACTTAGCAATTTCGGGTTTTTGAGAAACTTTAGCAATTTTGCTTTTAAGTTAAAATTTCCCTATTTGCTGAGTTGCTCCAAAAACCCGAAATTAGCCAAAAAGACACTAAAAACAACTCAGAAATTGACGAAAACGGAAACGTAAAGGGGAAAAAGAGTAGCCCAAAGGTTAATCAACCTAAAACAGAGATTTTCCACTCTTTGCACCTCGTAATGCGTGCCTTAGAGAAGAAAAATCTCAAGTTTTATGAAAATTTTGATTGGTTACCCAAATTTTCAAAACGATTAAAAATTTAGGATAACAGCTGGCTCCGACTGGGGAACTGCCTTTGAAGACGAAGGTAGTAGAATCCAGAATCTAAAAGTGCCTTATAATTCATTGGGCTACGGAGTCACTAAACAAAACACAAAAAAGAAAAGACTCAAAAGATCAAAAAGACTAAAAATTTAAAAGACTAAAAGAACTAAAAGACTCAAACCTTATATACAAGAACTAATCTAAAACTCTACTGAAAGTAGTGTTTTAGATGTTGCCCACTGTAAGGAAGTGGGAATGGAGTGCCATCTTGATACGCCAGCAAGAAGCTATTCTCACCAATTGCTTGATGGATGACAAAAGGACCACGCCAAAGAGAATCAAATTTCCCATGCATTCCTTTTGGTTCCCTCCTCTTATCCCAAAGCAAGACGTGATCACCAACTTGAAAGACCTTCTGCTTTGCTTTTTTGTCGAAGAGAGCTTTAACTTGCTTCTGATGGTCGTTGATATGATCGACTACTTGTGATCTTTGTTCCTCTAACTGAGAGAGAAACATTATTCGTTTATCAAGAGAACTTTCAAATGTAACATCTTCTACAGCTTTGATCAACTTGAGGGCTGGAAGTTCCAATGTAATAGGAATCTCTGAATTTACTCCATAGAGCAACTGAAATGGAGACATGCCAATAGCTCGCTTGGGTGTAATGCGATCAGCCCACAAAGCATCATACAACGCTTTATGCCATGATCTTTGATTCTCATCAACAAGTTTTCGGATGATAGTAATCAGATTTTTGTTACTCGATTCAGCTTGACCATTACCTTGCGGGTAATAATCTGAAGAATGGGCCAATATTATACTATAATCAAAACAGAATTGAGTTACCTCATAAGATGAGAAAGAAGATGCATTGTCCGTCACCACCTTATAAGGAACACCAAATCTTGATATGATGTTTTCTTTCAAAAATCTACACACTACCTCAGAAGTAGCATGTTTCACAGGAATAGCCTCCACCCACTTGGTGAAATAATCTGTTGCAGCAAGAACAAAGGTATGTCCAGCACTTGAGTGAGGGTTAATAACACCAATGAAGTCGATTCCCCACTGCCTAAAAGGCTCTTCTATCACAACTGGTTTTAATGGCTGCGCCATCATTTTTTGCTTACCAACAAATTGCTGACATTGTGTACATTTACGTACCCATTTATATGTATCTTGGAAAAGCGTAGGCCAATAATACCTGGCTCTTAAGATCTTATGAGCAGTTACTGATGGAGAAAAATGGCCACCACAAGCCAAATTGTGAAAAGATTCAAGTAACCTGTCTTGTTGCGCCTTATCAACACAACGCTGAAAATTACCATCAAGGGTCCTTTTGTACAAACCATTATCCCAAAGAATATAATTTGCAGCCTTGAGTTTCAAATTCCTCTTTTCTTTGAAAGAGAGATGAGCTGGGCATTCACCATAAGTCAGAAAATAGGCAATATTTGAATACCACTCATCAGTAGTGCTGACAAACAACACTTTAGGAAGGTCTTCATAAGTTTCCTCTTCACTTTCCTCTGCATTGCTTTCAGCCATCAGCTGACATAAACCTCTGCCACGAACAAGCTTGGTAGGTTTTATTTCTAAATCATACTCTTGGATTTTAGCCACCCAATTTCCTCTTTTTGTACCAAAATCTTGCTGTGTCAAAATAGATTTGACAGCTGTATCCGGAACTAACACTATCGTATGAGAATTGAGAATGTAGAACCTGAAATACTTGACTGCCTTTACAACAGCAAAAGCGTTCTTCTCAACTGTAGAATATTTGAGTTCATGAAGCTTTAATGGACAACTCATGAAGGCAATAGGAGACTCAATTCCTTCTAAATTTTGCTGCATCAAAATAGCAGACATGGTATGCTCTGAAGCATAACTGTACATGATGAAATCCTTAGTGTAATCTGGACTAACCAGCACTGGAGCGTGAGCAATTGCATCTTTGATTTCAAAAAAAGCGGCTTTACCTTCATCATTCCAACGGAAAACAGCTTTCCCTTTCATCATATCAATGATGTGACGTGTTTTCTCAGCAAAATCTGGGACAAATCTCCTTAAGAAATTCACTTTGCCAAAGAAAGAATGAACAGCTGTCTTACTAGATGGCAAAGGCAGATTCTGAATAGACTTTACCCTCTCAGGATCAATCTTGATTCCTTCATTTGATACAACATGTCCCAGAAGTTTACCTTCAGTAACCCCAAAGATAGACTTCTTAGGATTAAGAGAAACACCATGTAGAAACCCCTTGTTTCCCCTAATACTGATTCTGGAAATTTTCTGATGTTTTTGCTAAGTTTTGGGTTTTTGAACGTTTTTGACGTTTTTGAACATTAAATGAAAAGGTACAGTTTGCTGGTAAAAAGATAATAAATCCTATATAATTCCAAAATGACCAATATGCATAGGAAAGACAAGGTATAATGAAGGCACTTATTCTATCATTCATATGAACTCATTACAAAGTAGATCTGCTAACATGCAAGATAAAAATACACTCTTTTATGAAGAAAGAAACCTGGTAAACAGCAATCTGAAGATGCACAATGAGTCGGCTGAGTTGACTCCTCCCTTCTCTCCGTCTGGTAACCAAGGAATGTCCCAGTATGCTAGGCGCCTCCAGAATGGAAGATAGAAGACCAATATGTAATGTGTTTTTTTCTCTTGAGGGAAGTACGGCCAGATTATGAGAAGTACGGCCTGTCAGCAAATACAGTTTGTACAGCAGCAATGAATGTTCCCCTTCTCTTCTAATAGATGGTCCAGATCCTTGCTAGAGCATAGGCGCCTTAATTTCTATCACCACTAAACTGACTTATGAATCAATATCAAAAGGTACGGCTGAGTTGAAGAGGTACAGCCCTGTCAGAACAAGTACGGCCTTCTGTAGACAGCAGCAATAACACACAAATGGTACGGCACTCCCTTGAACCTCCAGAATCTCAGTAAAGGTAGGCGCTTTGAAGATTAGATGTCTTCTGAATGATTTAGCTCTCTGAATAACTATTATAACCCAGGCTATTGAATAAGTACGGCTCTTTGCTGAGTGGTACGGCTACCAGCTGCATTTAATGATTTGTACGGCCTTTGTGAAACCCCTCCAGATCTCCAAATATGGACGCCTAGATAGATAGAGGGTCTTCTGTATGAAATAGATGTTGAAGCTCTGTGGATGAGTAAACCCTCTGATGTTTGAATCAATTATAAGCTCTGTAATTTCTTCTGGATGAAGAAATCCCACGACTGCAATAAATCAGATGTTATTTCACATCCTCTGAACTGCTTCGAAGGAGATGGCTCGTTCTCCGACGATTTCGAGACGAAACCCTAAGGTCTCTGTGCTCTGGCAAGACTTGATCAATTTCTCTGATTCTCCAATGTCATAATCCCTCAGAAACCAAGGCAAAACCCTTATTAAGCTGAAAAGTGCGATTTCCACCATAATAGGGTTTTAATTAAAATATCATATTTTAATCTTTTAATAATTCAAAAGTCTCCAGCCAAAATATTTTATAATATTTTAATTCTCCAACTGGCCCCTTTTTGATGATGGGCGCACCCCTCAAGACAGGTAACTTAAGTTATAATTTAAAATTATAACCTTATAATATAATCATTAATTACTTAATATTTAATTAATATAATTAAATATTAATATCTCGCCCGTTACTCATCCGATTACCGATCCGTCTGATGCCGACGAACTCAGAAGTGATTCCGGATGCTGCCAAAGTCATACTGCTAAAAATAGCAGTGGTCCCACTCTGCCTGCCAGGAACTGCTAAAAATAGCAATTCTGCAAAACATCTCCGAATGAGCCCGAACGAAAGCCAATTGATCAATACTGCCAATCTGACGCCGAGCCAAGCTCCGAAACGACCCTCTAACCACTCTGTCAGCCTACGAGGGTCTCATGATAGGCCAATCTCACGATCACTGATGCTCGCCAAAAACGGGGACATGACACACCATGCTTGCGGCACCTTTCCAACACATCTTGTAAATGAAATAAATGATTCTCACGATCTTTTGAGAAGACGGTGAGATCATCCAAATACACCACAATATACCTTCCTAAGATACCACGAAAAGCTAAATCCATTGCTCTTTGAAAGGTTGCTCCTGCATTTATTAATCCAAAAAGCATTCTACGATATGCAAAAGTACCCCATGGAGTAGTAAAAGCAGTTTTATGTCTATCTGCTTCACTTACCTCAATCTGGTTATAGCCTGAAAATCCGTCCAGCATAGACATCATTTGAGAACCTGTCACTGTCTGGAGCACTTGATCCATTATAGGCAAAGGATAATTATCCTTTAATGACTGCTGATTGAGATTCCGAAAATCCACACAAATGCGAATTTCTCCATTCTTCTTGCGTACTGGAACTATATTGGCTACCCAAGTCGAATGATGAATGGGAAAAATAATTTGTGCGTCTAGCATCTTCTGGATTTCTGAATAGATAGTGCCAGAAATTTTGGGATTATACTGGCGTTGCTTTTGTTTGAAAGGAGCTGAATCACTCTTCAAAGGGATTTCATGCTGAACTTCTCCTGACTGAAAAGATTTCAGATCGTCATATGAATAAGCTAGCACATCTCTGTACTGCTGTAACAATTGAATAATCTGATTTCTCTCTTCTGGAGTACAACTATTACCAATGTTAACCATCTTGGGATCTTCTTCAGACCCAATATTATACTTGTCATACCCCGTAGGAGAATCTGAATTCACCTGTTGTTGCTTTTTGATATATCGGTCATGCTTGTCAAAAAGCTTTTCCAAAGATACCAGTCCCTTAGGAATTTTATTCCCCTTTAACTGCAGAATTTCTCCATCTGATTCGGACCAAGTATCTGACATAGAATCTGAAGAAGAAGAAGAAGAATTGCTACCTTCAAAATACAGATTATTAAAACCATCATCAACTTGTAAAAAGTTAATAATCTGTTTATCATCATTGAAAATCTGCCAATGGTCCCAATTATCTGGAACACTAGGCCTGCAGATTATTTCAACAATATACTTATCTTGATTAAAATCAAGATGAGGAATAAGGAGAGTTGCTGAAACAGCAAGAGAATCAGCTCTGTCATTGAATTCTCTAGGAACAACTGAAATGCTGAAAGCATCAAAATCTTGAATGTTCTCCCATACCAAGTTACGGTAATGTCGGAGTCTATCATTCCTTGTCTGATAAATATTCCTTACTTGACATATTATCAACTCCGCATCTCCTTGAGCGTGCAAATTTTTAATTCCTCTCTGAAGTGCAACACTCATACCTAGTAAGAGAGCTTCATACTCTGCAGTGTTATTAGTATTTGCAAACTGCAATTTGAAAGAATATGGAAAGATTTGACCTTTAGGAGAAATCAGAACCACACCAGCTCCGGATCCATTAGTAGCACAACTACCGTCAAACTCGAGAATCCAAACATCATTAGAATCATCATTAATATAAAGACTGTTGGATTCTCCTACTTCAAAAGTAGAAGAAAGAGTGTTGTCATCTTCCATAGGAGAAGAGTGATTTTCTTCATCTTGAGGAAGAAGTTCAATATCTTTTTCTGTAGTAGAAGATTCAGCATCTTCTATCATACGATCAAGGGGATATTCAGCTAGTGTTAAATCTTCTCCATTATTAGAACTTCCTTCATTTACTGAAAGAGTTGAAGAATCAGCAGAACACCAATCTTCAGCAAACTCAGAAATCTCATCAATATGGAGATAATAGTTCCCAAAACCAGCTGATTCAAAAAGAATCTGAGCATGAGGATCATCAGATTTCTCCACTGTAAACTTGGTTTCTCTTTCAGGAACAAGTTTCTGCACAACACCTTTCACAGGAATTCTGGCCTCTGTCATATCCATGTTCAGCTCACCTCCTACATCTTTACAGAAATTACGTCCAAGGAGCATTCCATAAGAAGCTGGGACGTCCGCAACAAGAACAGTCATCTTTATCTTTTTCTCAGGAAAGGCTGCAAAGGCGAATTGTGCATCTTTAATTTGCCCGACAAGAGGCACTTGTTTATTATCCATAGAATAACAATTACCAAAAGTTTTGGTAAGAGTTAATCCAAGGCAATCAGCCACTTTGATTGGCATGACATTATCCGAAGCACCAGAATCTATAATACAATTGCTTAATTGAAACCATTAATGAGCAAGGAAATATAGAAAGGATCTATCTTTCCTGGAACTGAGGATGGAATGATAACCAAATTATTGGGCAGATTCTTGGGTTCTTGGACAATAGGGCTGTTTGAAACAGGATGAGTTTCACTACTTTTAACAAATTTAACCAATCTCTCAAGCTGATCAGGATTGGCTTGAAGATACTCAACCTCAGACATCTGGATCTTAGTCTTCCTAGCATGGTCAATAATATCAAAAGCTTGGAAAGAATTTGCTAGAGACGTAGATGATATATTTTCAGCCAATACTTTAGGATTTGGTAAATTAGTCTTAGGCTCACCAGAAAGAACAGAAGGAGAATTGCTTACTTGATTTTTTGAAGAATCCTTAGTCAAGGTAGGCAATGGCATTCCCTTCTTAGCAATGGTCACCGGCAACTGAACGTTGTTTTTCACCTTTGCTTCTTCATCCTTTTGAGCCAACCGAGTCTGGGATCTTGTGATAACAGCATATGCTTGACTCTCAACATTTTCAGTTTCAGCTGAAACATCATAATGCATGTATCGTATTGTGGAGTCGCCAGCTGCCTCTTCATCTTCTTGATTAAAGACAGCTTCATCTTCCGCTTGGAAATCATTGGAAGATAGTTCTTCTCGATCTATTTCATAATAACCAACAGCCGTATTCTTTGGGGGTGCTTCAAGTGCAAGCCTCTCAGGAGGAGGAGGCAATTTATTCTGATTTCTGGCAGCATAGTTAGAAGCAGAATTTGGATATGTCCTCCTAGGAATATCTTTGTATGGAGCAGCAAAAGAAGCTTGTGAAACCTGCTTCTTTAAAGCGAGAAGCTCATTAGCCAATTTCTGTACCATAGGATCAGTAGAGTTTGAAGTGGAAGACTCAGAAATGGAATTTCCTTTGAATCGATTAGGATCCTTCCGGATTTTCCCAGCCAAGATCAAATCATCTTCAATTTCTGTAGCAAGGACTTGAGCATGAGCCAAAGTTGTTGGAGTTGCCCTTCTCAATAGAAAACTGACTTCTGGCAGCTGAGTGTTGATGAAGAAACACTTGAGATTTGCAGGAGTGGGCTGAGAATCAGTAGGAATTCTGTTTGCAAGTTTATTAAACTTCGCAATGAATTCACGCATATTCTCATGTGTATCCTTCTTCATTTGAGTCAGCTGAGCCAGCAATGCATGTTCATCTTCGGCGGGCTTGAAACGTTCTTCAAATTTAGTCTTGAGGGTATCCCAACTAGTGATATCACCAGCTCTCAAATTGTAAAACCAGTCAACTGCAATTCCTTGTAGAGTTTCCACAAACAAACGTACAGCAACATCTTGATGTTCTACTCCTAGAACACCACAAGCCATTGAGAAAGCCTTGATATGCTCATCAGGGTGTTGCTTACCATCTCCATAAAACTTAGGCAGATTCTTGCGTGAGCCTTGTGGAAGAGAATGAAGAGGTGGAGTAAGATTTAAAGGGCCAAAAGCTGCTCCCCATGGTCCTTGAGCCATTGCTTGAATAGTAGGAACAACTGAAATCAAAGGCTTGAGGAAAAAGGCTGAAAGTTCACTTGGGATGGGCTTTTTCTTCTTGCACGGAGGGAAGCTGGTAGTTCGTGAAAGGGAAGATATACTAGTGAGCAACTCAAACCTAGCTTGTTCACCTGGAGATATTTCTTGAGAACTTTGTCCCTTCTTTCGACGAACGTAATAACGGATTCCTTCCAGTGTAAAAGCTAAAACAAAAACAAGTGAACAAATTAAAAATACTGGACTTCAAAAGAAAGTGAGAGACTTTCAAATGCGTTTGTATCCCCAGCGGAGTCGCCAAAAACTGTTGGTTGGAAATTTTGTATTCTTGTGAAAGCGTACAAAATTGAGATTTCAACCACAGCACGTGAGTTTGAACTCTCCTAATTAAGGGAAGGCTCCCCCTTTTAACAAAATAAAATTGATATGGGTAGGACAGCAATCATTCCTCTTGTTTCAGGAAAGATTATGTTCTTCTCTCTTCATAGAAAAGAAACAGTAAATGTTACTAAAACTTATTACAACAGCTATGCAGTGAAATTAAGAGAGAGGAAATAAAGTTTCCTGAAAGCACAAAGACTTCCGTTACTTCCTCCGGAACGGGAAAACAATTCAATAAGCACAAAGTCTTGAAGAATGAAATCCTATCAACCTTTTTAAGAACGATTACTTGATGAAAAAGTACAACATAAAACAGCTCAAAGACTGTAATTACAATGTATCTTTTAACTACTCTAAATGAGAAATACTATGAGCACAAAGACTTATAATTCTTCTCTATTTCTAACACTAATTATGAATTCAATTCTCACATTTACAGCACAAAGTCTGCAGATATTTAAATCGAATCTCTTTTCAGCAATCTTCAACAATTCTCAAGTAATCACAAAATAATAAAACAAGGATTCAGCTCAAAGTCTAAAATTCCAGCTTCTTGATATTACTTGAAAATTCACAATATTCTACTATAAAGCTCAAAGACTTTATGAGTACAAAATTCTGCAGAGTTTTCTTGCTTGCTAAAAAGATCCTAGATTACAATAGACCCCTCAAGTATTTATAGGAGGAAGGTCTGGAGAAAAAGGTGGGAGGATCTCAACAAACTTGAGAAAATCTCTCAACCGATAACTAATTGCGATTGACTTATTCAAAATTACAATCCAAATTGTGATTTGTCTTGTAAGATTTTACATGTAATTACATTTTCGAAAATTGCAAGGAAAGAACACTTGCAATTGCAAAATTTGTTTTTACATATATATTGTCGAAAGTAAAATTACATAAAACAATCTAAAATTTTAATCTGCTTCATTCCTATCCTTGAAAGATAAGAATTTGCTGATGATGGTCTTCAACTCATTTGGATCTGGACCCAACGTGTTCTTGGCCACTGCAACTGTCTTCAGAATTACATCAAAGTATCTGATAGTCGCCAATCTATGCTCTTCATAAGTAGTTTGCATTTTCTCAAGGATTGTCTGATGATTGACAAGCTTTTGAATTGAATCCATAGAAAACTGCTCTGATTCCATTTGTTGACGAAGATTGGCTGCCATTTCAGAAATAACTGAATCAGCTGCAAGTAATTCATCTTCTTGATTTAAAACTGTACATGAGATCTTCTCAAAACTTGAAAGAATATCCTGCTGAACTTCATCATTCATTTCTAAAGTGGCCTGGATATCTTTGATAAGATCTTGAATGACCAATGATCTATTTGTCATAAGTTCCTCAAATTCTATGTACTTCTCTCTATTTGGCAAGATCGAGTTGTTGCATAGAATTTGTAACTTGACTTGATCAATCTCATGCTAGATTTTTAAATCCTTCTCAAGTGATTCCAAAGTTTGTTTGAAGGCTTCCAAAGTCTGATTCAGCTTTATCTTTGCTATTCTGACATTCTTGAAAACTTGCAACGTCTTCTCAATCATTGGAATGCTTTGCTCAATTAGCTGAGTTATCCATGAATCAATTGCTTTAGCCTTTTGCGCAATTCTTTCTAATTGTCTAACTGATTCATTTGGAGGAGCTGTAGATAGAGAATCAACTGCCTCTGATGATCCTGTAATCCTTTGAATGACTGAAACTAGCTGAGCATTGTCTTCTTTGAGCTTTTCCTTTTTAGCTAAGAGTTCGTTATAGCTTTGTGTCAGAATTGTTACTGAACTCTGAGCATCCTGCATCATATTGGCATGAGTCTGCTTGCCCAATTCGACTCTTGTGAACCTGTAATCAGACACTTGCATTTCTTCGTGTGGTTTATCAACTAGAGGCTCTGCAATTTCAGCGTATTTCATTCTATTGCTGTCAACAAAAACCTGTGAGATTGTTTTAGCTTTCTTTGCAACCATCGGTCTTGATTTCTTCAATTTTTGGAAATCAAAAATATCAGGAGACACTGCTTGTTTCTTTCTTTTGGGAGCAACTGAATTCAACCATGGAGGAAGATCCAAGGTTGTCACATCTGAAATAGCAACTGCAGTCTCTGTAGAAATGGGCTCAGTTTGTGATACAACAGAAATCCTAGATGGTGCCTCGGTTTGTACAGCAACAATATTTTGTGCAGAAGACAAATTACAACTAGGATTGGCCATGAAACAATCAAAGCTTGTTACAGAGGTATCAATTTCTGGAAGAGTCATTTCTGACATGACTGGAAAGATTGGATTTATGTCAAAAATACTCTTGAAGTTACTAGGTAAGTTCATCATGGGAGTATCCATCACTGATGAAGATTGATGACTAGTCTCTTGTGGTGGAATAGAAGGAACAAAAACGGTGGAAAAGGAATCAACATCACTGTCGATAGGGGACATAGGAGATATGACTGATTCTGGTATCAGAGCTTCAACGTGAGGAATTATCTCACTTAGAATGGTAGAGGTCTCATGAACCTCGTCTTCTTCTTGCTGATCTAATATCTGAATCTGCATTTCATTGACTTCCTCACCCTTTAATGTTTCCCTATCCAATGGTTGTTCTGGAGCTCTGCTTACTTTCAGCTTGATTCTGGTACTTGAAGAGGAAGCTCCTTCTTTTGATTGTTCTCTGATTTCTGATTTCAATCCTCTAGGACCAGCTGGGTCATCTTTAGCTCTAACTTTGATTTTGATAGTCTTGACACCTATGCTTTTGAGCCAAGAGTTGGTGTTCGCCAAGACTGATTGAAATCTATCAAAGATAGAGACGGATTCCTTTTGAGACCATTGAATTGCAGGAATGGGAGCGTTAACAACTCCTTGTTCTTCGTACTCAGGATCCAAAATCTGCCTATCATCAATTACTCCCTCTGGAATTAAAGTCAGATTTAGATCAATAATTTGCTCCAAAGTTAGCCTGCAATAATCCATTTTGTATATATCCTTTTCTGTCCGGAGGTCTGCCCAAACGTCTTCAATGCGGTGAACATGAGTGAAGGAGGCTCTTTTTATTTTATCCTTCATCCTCCTGTAATCAAAATCCACTCTAGCTTGGAATCTCTTCAATGTTATCTCCTGAAGTTCAGTTTCCATTGCTTTGGCTCTTGAAGAAGTTGTCAAAGAATACCTGCCGATTACCAATGGATTATGTGATGAAATACCAATTCCAGACTTGTGTTGCATAGCTTGACGTGAATGAACTGCCATTAACTGCCTTCCCAGCTCCATCAGAATGATCTTATCAGTTGGATATCTTGGGAGCATATAAGGTTGGTCTTCAAAGCATCCAACTCTCATATAAGTGAATGTAGGAAATTGAAGAAACAAGCAGCCATATTGATTTACCTTATTCCAAGCTGCATCAGACACCCTGTTGTTTGCTAGTTCTTTGTCAAACAAACACATAAAATAACCGAAGAAGGCATCTTGAACCCTTCTATAATGCGCTCGACTTGGAATAAAAGTCAGCTGATCATAATATTTCCATACAGGCACCAAGGATCTGTCACCTTCAGGAGATAAGCCTGGAAAATGTCTCAAGGAAGCTACTATATAAACCAAGTATGAATTCATATAGAAGGTAAGAGTGGTAGGAACCTGTGCAAGTTGTTCACACAAACAGTCACTGATTATTTCTCCCCAGAAAATTGGATGATGTGCTTTTCTAATAACAACCATGAACTTATACATCCAGTTTTCAAACACATTAGAAACCTTCAACCCTGCTATTCTGCTCAGAAGAGTGATCATATCATTAATTTCCTCTATGAAATCAGACCGATACAACTTGGGTATACGGGTGACACAAGGTCGTGATTTGAGAAGCCACTTAGAATTGATATGTCTAATACAATCACTCTTTTTCTGCTCAAAATGTCTGTGAGCACTCTTCAATGAGATCTCTGAATATGTAGTTGCATCAGGAACTCTGAAAACTCTGTTGATTGTTTCAGCATCAAGTCTGATAACTACATTACCATCATCATCCTTGATTGTTCTGGATTGTCTATCAAAGCGTGCTGCACATGCAAGGACGAATTCTGGTTCTAGGGCAGCAACAGGAAAAGAAGACACCAGATGAATATGACTCCTCAGCAATTTTTGCATATCAGAAGAAGTAGATTTCTCAGCTCTGCCAAGAAATTCAGACATATCAACATGCCCGATTTCTGTGTCTTTGATCTCGTCGATATTTGAAACGACGTGAGATGGAGAAATCTCATTCTGATATTTATCAAACTTATATTTCATCTTTTTGCCTGCTGGAGAAGTTGGTTCATCCGTCATTGAACAGGAATCTGCAAGACTGCGGTGAAAACCCCATAAGGTCAGAACATCATCAGCATCAACGTGAGTGGACATGGCGAAACTCAAACCCTAGAACAATGAAATGGACTTTGGAAGAAAGATGGAAGGCGAATGAAGATGATTTGGGAATTAAAATGGAATGGTGGCAGTCAAAAACAGCATGTCTCTTCTTGAAACAGCAAGACAAAGAAATCTTTTAGCTTGGATTTGGAATTTCGTCCAAAAAGGTCAACTTTTGTGCTTTTTAAGGCAATTCGGGTTTTTGAGTGACTTCAACAATTTCGGAACTTTTTGACACTTTAGCAATTTCTGCTTTTTGCAATTTCGGGATTTTGAAGAGCTTTGACAATTTTCACAAAGGCAATCGGGATTTTTCAGAAGTTTAACAATTTTTGCTTTTTGCAATTTTGAAAATTGTTATTTCAATTGCAAATCCCGAAATTGTATTTTTGAGCTAAAAATCCGAAATGAGAGACAAAGTGAATTATTTATTTTGGAAAATGATAATGGATATTTGAAGTGGATGAAACGAAGCATGGAAGATGAAATGAAGGCAACATGGAAGTTTATTGCTGGAATGGTAAATGAGAAAAACACGTTTTTATCATAAGGCAGATTTAAAAGTGAAAAATGCATTATGTATGGAGTATAAAGGTATATGAAATGAGATGGAAGGCAAAAATTTCAGTGAGATGAAGGAGAGGGCGAGTGGGATGAAGGACATATGGCAATGGAATGAATTTGAAACATTATTGCTGAAACAGCAAAGTAATGAAAAACACATTTTGATAATATAAGGCGAATATATGGAGTATGTAATATATAAAGAAAAACGTTTTTAGAATAAGAAAACGCGTTTTTAAATGAGGGCAGATGGAGGCAAAGAAAAACGTGTTTAAGATAATAATGAAACGCGTTTCCATAAAACTTCAAAAATATACCAATAAAATACAAAAATAACCATTGGTAAAGGTGAAAAACAGAAGGAAAAATGCGTAGGAATAAAAAACGCGTTTTGTAAAAGACATAAAAATCTAAAACGACGTATGTAGAAGACAATGACGTTGAAAATAAAATAAATAACAGTAAAACATTGAAGGAAAGAGGAAGAAATGCGAATCATACCTGAAGTGAGCTGTAAACAAGAAATTACGGAGACAAAACCCTAGGCGCGTGCAGAAGTAAAGAGGACGATGGCTATTTACTGGCAAATATCCGAATTTCGAGCATTATAGTTGACTAAATGTCCATGAAATGGGGCAATAAAGCAAGGAAGAAATCTACTAGCTCGAATCTGAGAGATGTCGGACTTTTCAGAAGCTTTTGCAATGCAAAATGTCATTAAAAACATGAATCGGGCTTTCAAGAAGTCTTTACATGCTTTTTTTTACAAAATCGGGTTTTTCAAGCCAAATAACAATTTCATTTAAAGGAAATCGGACTTTTTAGATGACTTGACAATTTTGCTTTTGACAAAAATGAATACTTGTGAAAAATTCGGACTTTTTAAGTCACTTAAGCAAATTCGGGTTTTCAAGATCAAATAACAATTTTACTTTTATCAAAAACATAAAGACTTAGCAATTTCGGGTTTTTGAGAAACTTTAGCAATTTTGCTTTTAAGTTAAAATTTCCCTATTTGCTAAGTTGCTCCAAAAACCCGAAATTAGCCAAAAAGACACTAAAAACAACTCAGAAATTGACGAAAACGGAAACGTAAAGGGGAAAAAGAGTAGCCCAAAGGTTAATCAACCTAAAACAGAGATTTTCCACTCTTTGCACCTCGTAATGCGTGCCTTAGAGAAGAAAAATCTCAAGTTTTATGAAAATTTTGATTGGTTACCCAAATTTTCAAAACGATTAAAAATTTAGGATAACAAGCTGCAACCATAGTCTCTGCCTGTGTCTAACTCTCCATGCCACTCTCACCGACAGCAGCTATGTCTCGTGCTCTAGCCTCCTCCTCAGCCATGGCTACAACCTCGGCCTCTCTGTCTACCTGGTCCACCCAATCAAGGTCCTCGTCAGTAAAGACTGCATCTGTAGCCTCAGTGATCCACTCAGACTGTGGATCAACCTCCTCTAGATTGATCGGGGTTTTGTCATGGTCAAAAAGCTTCCTGTATTTGAGCCGAAGATTGTAATGAACATATACCAAGTCGTTCATCCTCTCCACTGTCAATCTATTGCGCTTCTTGGAGTGTATGTGCTCAAACATACCCAATTGTGCTCAACCAAATGAACCTGCATATCGTCTAATATACCTAATGGCAATATTTCTAGACTCTGCATAGGAACCAAACATATGCCACCGCCTATCCGAGATGAGAAAAAGAAACAAAATCAATCCTACTTCAAGTTTCAAGTTCAAGTTCAACATTTAATAATAAATTACATAAAATAGATGAAAATTATGCCCTTAATATTTTTTTACCTGAAGCATTGTTATTCCATGATCTTTGCACATTTGACGTGCAAAGAAGTCTCCTTGTGCCTTAGTGAAAGCATCTATCTCCTGCACCACCTATGTAGTAATAGCAGGCAACATCCACTCTATCGTTGTGTAGAGCCCACTAAGAATTCTCTCTCTCTGCACATAGATCACGGCTGAATTGGAAGGTCGGATTTAGGAAACATGCGGCTGCATGATGGGCCTATGAAGTTGGTTTTGCCATCTCCTATCAATGATATCCCAAATGGGACGATACTTCTCTCAACTCCACCATAGACTGATCTAATGGCCTCTTTGGCCCTATCCATGCCCTCATATATGTAGCCCATTGCGGCTTCTCCCCATCTGCAACTCGTAGGAGAACTAGCAAGGGCTCAATAAACTGCAAAGTGCAAACATGTTTCACAAATAAGTGTGAATGAAAATAAACAAATAAAAGTAAGATATGATTAAAAATTAAAACATAATAAAGAATTAAATTTTACCTTCACAATCTCGTCCATTGGTGTCCAAAACCCTTGCTCATCAAAAATGCAATCAGCCACAGCAATCCCTGCAGTGCTTGTAGAAAAGGATGAGGAAGACCACTCCTCACTAGTAAACATGCGCCTTCAAGCTGCCCTTGACCGAATCAAGGATTGCATCATGATAAAATTTGTTGCAAACCTGGTGATGCCAGGACGAGACAACTCCCTCAACCCCATGTATTGCCTCATAAGGTTAAGCACCCATGTGTGGTTGTATACAAATTTGCATATGTTTTTTGCTGCTTCCACACATGTTTTGATCCATGGGAGCTTCCCAAGATCCTCCAACATGAGGTCAATGCAATGGGCGGCACATGGAGTCCAAAATATAGTAGGGTGCCTCTCCATCAATAATCTACTAGCAGCAACATAATTTGCTACATTATCTCACCACTTGCACTACATTCTCTTCCCCCACATCACTATCACCTCCTCTATAGCCTCACATAGGTATGTGGCATTTTGAATTGGGCGGAAGCATCAATGGACTTCATGAAGACGGTGTCACCTGAAAAAATAAGCAAAACCAATTATTCAATAAATTAAAAAACATAAATCAGCCATATTAAATTATTAATCACTAAATCAAATTCAAATTCCAATGCATTGAGGGAAGTACAATTACCTCTGGAAGAAACTAGGAAATTAAGCAGCGTCCTATTTCTCCTATCAGTCCAACCATCAGTCATGATGGTGCAACCAATCATCCTCCACTGCTTGCACTGCTCCTCTAATTGTGTTTTCACATCTGCCACCTTTTGAGTCAAAAGTGGGCCCCTTAATTCATCTTCACTAGGGGCTTTGAACCCTGCCCCACATATGGTTATGGCATCAACCATGTTTTGCCAAAAAGGTGACCTATAACATGTCATAAATAAATTAATAAGTTACATAAGTATTGTAAAATGAAAAAGTTTTAAGTTTTTAACTTTAAATTTGAATTCGATAATGAGATACATCTAGATTCTAAAATTTAAATATAAATTTTAAAACAATTAAACGAAAAAGAATTACCTAGATACATGGAAGGGAATAATGCAGTAGTACCAAAAGTCTGCAATTGTCTTTTTTGCTGCATCATGTGCGTCCTTGTTCCAACCCATGCTCTCAAGCAACGGTTGGAAACCAAGAGTAGTGCGTGGTACAAAATATGAGTCCACCCTAGATTTACGAACTCTAGGGCCAATGCTAATACTGCCACTACCACTAGCAGTAGCAGCGCCACCAGCACTAGGAGTACGCATAGGCATAGCTGATGTAATCTCCCCTTCTCGAGCATGATCTTCTCAGATGACTGTTGGCCTATTCTGGAGACCCGTAGGCTACTCAGACGGTTTGATTAGGGTTTCTTGTGTGGAGGTTGCAGTTGCTCGTGAATTGGTGGTTGAACTACGGATTCCTTCCGGGTTTTCTGTGGGCTTCGCAGTGATATGTTTCTCTTGGCATTCTGAGCATTTTCTGGAATTTACTATTTTTAGTAAATTCTATTTCTGGCAGTGGTCCTATTGGTCTCGGCACAGTTGACCTTCCTCTTCAGTCGACTCAGTTGGCTTACTCAATTTTGGCTTTGGGGCATAACTGGAGGGATAAGTTGGATTATTTTAATTAAGTCATGTTTTAATATTATATTTTAACATTGACCCCTTGGCCTAGCAACTTCACTTTAAGTTGTTTTAAAAGATGTTCTTTATGGTGGGCGCCTCATTTAAGGAATTAATTATATCTTTATTTAAAGATTTATTCCAAGCATAAGTTGGACGCCAACTTCAAGGAAGGAATAAAATTATAATTAAAAGTCAAAATTGAAGCTTTGAAGAAAGGGACGCCATCTTTTGAAGGATTAGGGTTTGACTCTGAAAAGAAGATTAGGGTTTCGAGAAGGTCAACGGAAAATTATAAAAGGAAGCCTTTGGTTCTCATTTCAGTATCTTTTGTCTACAGGAATGTTATGCTGCCGGATTGGCTTTGGGATTGCTTCGAGGAATGAAAGCCTCCTAGCTTGGCATTGCTTCTCGCTTGAAAGATAGCGACTAGTGGTGAGATAGGGTAGTTGAGTGATTCATTGTGAGTTTTCTGCATTGTAGCTTTTGTTGTGGCTTTGTAATTCAGATTTAAGCATTTTAGTGAGTTGCTGGAAGTGCATATTCTTTATAGCAGATTGTTGTTTTTAATCATAAGTCAAAAAATACCAAAAGAGTCATTCTGGGTACTGTCTATTTCTCTCTATTTGGTAGGGGCGACCCTTTTCTCCAGTTTGTAGATTTTTTAGTTAAGTTTTGGATTTTTAAAGGTAGGGCGAACTTCTTGCTGGGCCGTACCATTTGTCCTTGCATTGATTTTCGTGCATAAATAATATAAGGTCTTTTGAGTGAGTTTCAATGTTCTAATTTGGTCGCCATCATACTAGGATCTTTATGCATTTTGTTTCATGAAATTTGAGTGAGTCTGGAGAGAGTTGTGAGCTAAATAGTGAGTTACAGGGCTGTTGTTCATGCATGAGAAAAATCAAGACTGTCATAAATCAGATTGTGAGGTTGGTCTTTACAGTATAGTTTCTGATCTAAGCTTTAGTATTCACTGAAGGAAATTCAATATTTTGTTGCAGCTCTATTTAATTCTTGATTCACGTTGAAAGCAAGGCATTCTATTTCATGTTGTAAGCTGTACAGTAGTACTGTCAGCATTTCTTTAATCTTGCTCAATTCTGATTTGTAATTGCTTATCTTACATTCTGAAGTTGCTTTGTAATATCTAGCATCTCCGTCATATGGTAGCTCCCATTCCGTCACGGTTTGGAAAGCACATTCTTGATGTCAAGTATTTCAGCATTATAGCTTATTTCCCTTCAAAGCATTGTAATTCTGAGCACTTCGCCATATGGTCGCCTCAATTCCATACTAGATTGGGTAGCACATACTTGGTGTTGAGTTTTCTTTCAGTACTTGTAGTGTAGAAGATCCTCTGACCATATGCTCGCCATCATCGGCGCCATTCTTGGTTAGAGTTCTTTCCAGTTTTGTTTCTGCATTCAGATCCTCTGACCAATGCTCACACCTTGCCCACATCGGGATCCTGGTGTACATTCTGGTTAGAGTTGCTTCAGCATCGTTTTGGTTTAGATCTAACCTTAACAAGTGCGTTTGTTTGTACACTGTTATTGAAAATTTGAAAAAAAATTGGCCCGGAATATTTCAGTGGTATCAGAGCCAAGATCTTGCCATCCTGTGAACAAACCGTCTATGAGTGACAGAGAAAAGAGATACATAGCAAGGGAAGACAAGAAAGTTGGAAAACAGTTTCAGCCCTATCAGGCTCCAGAAGGTTAGACAGCTTCAGAGGTCTTGAGGGCTCATTGGGAGTCTTCTCAGGAAACAGATATGGCAGAAGGTGAGAGATCAGTTGGGGGTAACGAGAGGTTTACCAGCAACAGAGATGATAGTGGAAAGGGAAGGGAGAGATCGATAAGTCCCGGAAAGAGATTTGAGAGGAAGATGGATGCCCTGATGGATATGGTATCTCTCATGATGGGGAAAGTGGGCCAGAACACAACTCCACAAAGTAACCCTGGAAATAGAGGAGAACACAGTGCCTCTAACCAGCATGATGGACATGCAGCTCAACATGTTTCACACAACACTTACATCTCAGCCAGGCCTTTCAAACCCACCTTGGCACCAGTAAACGCTCAACCTGATCCTGAAGAGAATGCTTCATTCGTGGAGCAATTGAGACTTGGCCGTGCGGAGTATGATTCTCTCTCTGATGAGATCAAGATGGATATGTCCTATAATGATTTTATGGATCACAAAAGAAAGAATAAGGGACAAGGGAGACATTATGAGCAAAGAAGACCAACAGTTCAAGGGGACTTGTATCAAGCTGTCAACAAGGTTATACTTCCACACTATGACAGGAGTGATAACAGTTCAACTCGAGCTTGGATACAGAAGCTGGATAACTATCTAGCTCTTAGACCCATGGCAGAAGAGGAGGCGATTAAGTTCGCTACGCTACACCTTGATGGGGTGGCGCACGAGTGGTGGTACCATGGCCTAGTCACTTTGGGTCATCGGTCTATCACAACCTATGATGAGTTCACCAATAGGCTCATCGAAAGATTTGAGAAAAAAGATCCTGAAATACACTTCAGAGAATTGGCACAGTTGAGGCAGTATGGCACAGTTGATGCCTACATAGCGGAGTTTCAGAGACTCTCAGTCATGGTCACTGGAATCACGGAGAGGCATTTGGTGATCCTTTTCAGTGAAGGATTGATGGAACCACTCAAGGGTTGGATTAAGGCTTTTGATCCACCCTCCCTACAGGAGGCCATGAAGAAGGCAAGAAACATGGAGTGGGCAGCTCCTAAGGCAAAGTTTCAACCCAGGCCATCCTTTCACAAAGGGGATAAAGGGAAAAGACCTCATCAAAGACCTCCTTTGAGACCTCAGCATAAGGAGTTCAAACATCATAATCCTCATGTCACGAGATTAGATCCTGAGACACTAAACAAACTCAGAAGAAAGGGGTTATGTTTCTGGTGTAGGGAAAAATGGTCTCAAAATCATGTTTGCCCAAAGGGAGTTAAATTTAATTAGATTGAGTACTATTCAGCTGGTGAAAGTAATTCTGATTTTTCAGACCAGCAATCTGATTTTGAAGATAGTGAAGTGGAAAGAGGCCCAGAAGAGTCTGAAGATGAAAAGGAAAGTAGAGGTATTTTGGCTCAACTTTCGAGCTTTCAAAGAAATGAATCCTTCAAGGTTCGAGGGATGATTAAGGGGCAGCGAATAGTTGCGTTGATTGACATTGGGGCAACACATAACTTCATTGATGAAGTTGTGGTGGCAAAGAAGGGGCTGCAAACAGAAGAGTTTGAAGGCTTCAAAGTCATGGTCGCTGATGGATTCCACATCTCATGCACCAAGAAGATCTCAAACATGACTATGCAATTGGGAAACTTTGAAGTCAAGGACGGCTTCTATGTAGTTAACATTGGAGGTACGGATGTCGTTCTAGGCATTCAATGGCTGCGTTCCCTTGGAGAGATCTCCTTTAATCTGCAAACTATGGAGCTCAAGTTTCAATCCGATGGGAAGAGGGTGGTACTAAGAGGAATGTCCAATGGGGGTCCTCGGGTTGTGTCATTCAAGAGAATGGCAAGGCTGGTTCGTCATGATCAAGTTGAGTGGGCTGCAGAATGTATGATTCTTCCTGCTAGTCTGGTTGACACTAAGAGAGCCTATCCTCCTGATGTTCAGTCTCTACTCACAAAGAAGAGCAAGGTATTTGCTGATTTACCTCCTGGACCACCACCTGAACGGGGTTCGGAGCATATCATAGAGCTCAAGGAAGGAACTAAACCAGTTATTACAACTCCATATCGGTACCCTAAGAAGCAGAAGAACGATATTGAGAAAAATATTCAGGAACTCTTGGAGATGGGTTTCATTCGTCCAAGCAAGAGTCCCTTTGCTTCAGCTGTGGTTCTTGTGAAGAAGAAGGATGGTACCATGCGCATGTGTGTGGACTATCGTGCTTTGAATCAAAGCACCATCAAAAACCGATACCCCATTCCAAGGATAGATGAGCTCATTGATGAGCTACATGGGGCGAAGTTCTTTTCAAAAATTGATTTGAGATCAGGCTACCACCAGATTTGGATGAGAGGATCTGATGTTGAGAAGACAGCCTTCAGATGTCACTATGGACACTTTGAGTTTCTAGTCATGCCATTTGGGTTGACTAATGCTCCTGCTACCTTTCAGTCTTGTATGAACAGAGTTTTCCAAAAGCAGTTAAGGAGGTTTGTGTTGATATTCTTCGATGACATTTTGATTTATAGCAAGACTTGGGAAGAACATCTCAAGCACTTGGAGGAAGTGCTCAGTATTCTAGAATCAGAAAGCTTGTTTGCCAAAGAATCCAAATGTGAATTTGGAATGACGGAGCTTCTTTACCTTGGCCACATAATCAGTGCTGAGGGAGTGAAGGTTGATCCTGAAAAGATCAAGGCAGTTGTTGATTGGCCACCTCCTGAGAACTTGACTCAGTTGAAAGGGTTCTTGGGTCTTTGTGGATTTTATCGGAGATTTGTGAAAGGCTACTCACAGAATGTTGCTCCTCTTACTGATCTCACAAAAAAAGGAATTTTTTGTTGGTCAAAAAAGGCTCAAACTATTTTTGATAATTTTAAGGGGATCATGAGTTGTTGTCCGGTTCTAGCCATTCCGGATTTTTCCAAGCCTTTCGAACTACAATGTGATGCATCCGGTGAAGGAGTTGGGGCTGTCTTGATGCAAGACAAACATCCCATTGTGTTTGAGAGCAGAAAACTGGGGGGTGTTGAAAGGACATACTCTATCTATGACAAGGAAATGCTTGCCATTATGCATGCATTAGCCAAGTTCAGGCAGTATTTGGTGGGAAACAAGTTCGTGGTCAAGACTGATCACAATAGCCTCAAACACTTCATGCATTAGAAGGATCTGAACGAGAGGCAACAAAAGTGGGTGAGTAAGCTCCAAACTTACGACTTTGACATTGAGTATGTCAAAGGGAAAAATAACGTTGTGGCTGATGCTCTGTTAAGGAGACCCCATTTGAGCTCATTGTGTGAGCTTACTGCTGATTGGAAGGACATGTTGCTTGCTGATTATGCCAAAAATCAGTTTGCAACCAGCATCATTGAGGGTACTTTTCATGACGAAAGGTACAAGGTGATTGAAGGGTTGATATACTACAAGGGTAGAATCTTTTTGGTGGCTGATTCTAAGCTCAGAAAGAAGATTTTGTTGACATTTCATGACATTCCGCTTGCTGGTCACCAAGGGTTCTTTAAAACCTATAGGCAGATCCGGGAAAAAATTTCTTGGAAAGGGTTGAAAGGGGAAGTTCAACGCTACATTCAAGAGTGTCCCGTTTGTCAAATGAACAAGAATGAGCATACTCTACCAGCTGGTCTGCTGCAACCTCTCCCTATTCCCAATCAAAAATGGGAAAGCATATCGATGGACTTCATCACGGGGTTGCCCAAGGTCCAAGGGAAGGATTGTATTTATGTTGTAGTGGATCGATTAACAAAATTTGCTCACTTCTTCGCCATTACCAGCTCTTTTTCAGCAGCTCAAGTTGCAGATCTGTTTTTTCATGAGGTGTTTAGGTTACATGGGCTGCCAAAAAACATTGAGTGATAGGGACAGCAAGTTCCTAAGCACTTTTTGGCAAGAGGTCTTCAGAATGAGTGGTACTGTGCTTACTCCAAGCACTAGTTATCATCCCCAAACAGACGGACAAACTGAAATAGTGAACAAGTGGTTGGAAGGCTACTTGAGAAACTATGTTTCAGAGCAGCAAAGAGCGTGGGTTAAGTGGCTTCACATAGGCGTGTACTGTTATAATTCTTCCTTTCATATGTCAATAAAGATGTCACCTTTCTTGGCTCTTTATGGTTATGAAGCACCTAGCTTTGCTGATTTGGTATTTGGCGATAGCAAAGCTCCTCAAGCCAAGGACTTATTGCAGCAGAGTCAAGACATCATGAAATCATTGAAGAACAATCTTCAGATTGCACAGAATCAGCAGAAGATGTATGCTGATCAGAGGCGTGTTGAGCGCTCTTTCGAGGTTGGGGATATGGTTTATCTCCGACTACAGCCTTACAGATAATCTACTCTCAAGAAGAGTGGAGCTAAGAAGCTCAAACCCCGCTTCTATGGGCCGTTCAAGGTTATCAAAAGGGTGGGAGCAGTAGCGTATGAGTTGGAGCTACCTTCAAGTAGCAAAGTGCACAATGTCTTCCACGTGTCTCACCTCAAGAAGGCGCTTGGACATAATGTTATTGCTGCATCACAGTTGCCGCCTTTGGATGAAGAAGGACAGTTGGTTTTAATTCCAGAGGAGATTCTTGATTCTCGTGAGCGTTCTTTGAGGAAAAGAACAATCAGAGAATATTTGGTGAAGTGGAAAAACTTGCCTATAGAGGATGCAACTTGGCAGAATGATGAGATTCTGCAGCATCCTGGTTTGCGATTGCTAGAGGACAAGCAATCTTGGGGAGGGCGGACTGTAATGTCCCCTTCTCGAGCATGATCTTCTCAGATGACCGTTGGCCTATTCTGGAGACCCGTAGGCTACTCAGACAGTTTGATTAGGGTTTCTTGTGTGGAGGTTGCAGTTGCTCGTGAATTGGTGGTTGAACTACGGATTCCTTCTGGGTTTTCTGTGGGCTTCGCAGTGATATGTTTCTCTTGGCATTCTGAGCATTTTCTGGAATTTACTATTTTTAGTAAATTCTATTTCTGGCAGTGGTCCTATTGGTCTCGGCACAATTGACCTTCCTCTTCAGTCGACACAGTTGGCTTACTCAATTTTGGCTTTGGGGCATAACTGGAGGGATAAGTTGGATTATTTTAATTAAGTCATGTTTTAATATTATATTTTAACATTGACCCCTTGGCCTAGCAACTTCACTTTAAGTTGTTTTAAAAGATGTTCTTTATGGTGGGCGCCTCATTTAAGGAATTAATTATATCTTTATTTAAAGATTTATTCCAAGCATAAGTTGGACGCCAACTTCAAGGAAGGAATAAAATTATAATTAAAAGTCAAAATTGAAGCTTTGAAGAAAGGGACGCCATCTTTTGAAGGATTAGGGTTTGACTCTGAAAAGAAGATTAGGGTTTCGAGAAGGTCAATGGCAAATTATAAAAGGAAGCCTTTGGTTCTCATTTCAGTATCTTTTGTCTACAGGAATGTTATGCTGCCGGATTGGCTTTGGGATTGCTTCGAGGAATGAAAGCCTCCTAGCTTGGCATTGCTTCTCGTTTGAAAGATAGCGACTAGTGGTGAGATAGGGTAGTTGAGTGATTCATTGTGAGTTTTCTGCATTGTAGCTTTTGTTGTAGCTTTGTAATTCAGATTTAAGCATTTTAGTGAGTTGCTGGAAGTGCATATTCTTTATAGCAAATTGTTGTTTTTAATCATAAGTCAAAAAATACCAAAAGAGTCATTCTGGGTACTGTCTATTTATCTCTGTTTGGTAGGGGCGACCCTTTTCTCCAGTTTGTAGATTTTTTAGTGAAGTTTTGGATTTTTAAAGGCAGGTCGAACTTCTTGCTGGGCCGTACCATCTGTCCTTGCATTGATTTTCGTGCATAAATAATATAAGGTCTTTTGAGTGAGTTTCAGTGTTCTAATTTGGTCGCCATCACACTAGGATCTTTATGCATTTTGTTTCATGAAATTTGAGTGAGTCTAGAGAGAGTTGTAAGCTAAATAGTGAGTTACAGGGCTGCTGTTCATGCATGAGAAAAATCAAGACTGTCATAAATCAGATTGTGAGGTTGGTCTTTACAGTATAGTTTCTGATCTAAGCTTTAGTATTCCCTGAAGGAAATTCAATATTTTGTTGCAGCTCTATTTAATTCTTGATTCACATTGAAAGCAAGGCATTCTATTTCATGTTGTAAGCTATACAGTAGTACTGTCAGCAGTTCTTTAATCTTGCTCAATTCTGATTTGTAATTGCTTATCTTACATTCTGAAGTTGCTTTGTAATATCTAGCATCTCCGTCATATGGTAGCTCCCATTCTGTCACGGTTTGGAAAGCACATTCTTGACGTCGAGTATTTCAACATTCTAGCTTATTTCCCTTCAAAGCATTGTAATTCTTAGCACTCCGCCATATGGTCGCCTCAATTCCATACTGGATTGGGTAGCACATACTTGGTGTTGAGTTTTCTTTCAGTACTTGTAGTGTAGAAGATCCTCTGACCATATGCTCGCCATCATCGGCGCCATTCTTGGTTAGAGTTCCTTCCAATTCTGTTTCTGCATTCAGATCCTCTGACCAATGCTCACACCTTGCCCACATCGGGATCCTGGTGTACATTCTGGTTAGAGTTGCTTCAGCATCGTTTTGGTTTAGATCTAACCTTAATGGGTGTGTTTGTTTGTAAACTGTTATTGAAAATTTGAAAAAAAATTGGCCCGGAATATTTCAGCTGATGCAGAAACAGAAGCACTAGCACAAGCACTAGCACTAGGACGGTATGGAGGCATGGAAGAAGCATCTCCAACAACACCAAGTCCCTGTCCAACTCCAACACCCACCAACTCCTGCTTCTGTTTCTTTTTCATTTCTTTTTGCATTTCAAAAGTTTCTAATTGCACCTGCACTTCACGCACAACCTCAAGAGGTGCTCTAGGGCAACCCACTGCATCATGGGCGGGTATGCGTGCAAGATGGTATTTTAATCTATTTGTAACGAACAAACTTGTACAATAAATTTAAAACTTTAGAATTCAATCACAATAAGTAAGAACAATGCCATAATGATAAATATTTTCTTTTCACAAACATAAACATGATACATCTTTTGAAACTTTCAATTATTTCATTCCAAATGAAATTACAAAGTAAGAAGAATAATATACATACATAGCCCGTAAGCTTTTGGCACCAATAGAAGTAAGAAGGTCCAAGAGTTCGTCCTGTCAAGTCTTGGATCATCAGTCGGTTGTTGAGGAGAAACATCACTCGGGCGCTTTTCCGCCAACCACGGACTTATAATGCGGTCCCCCGCACGATCATTTTACAATGAACGGCCCTCCCTTCGAAGAAGAGATTGGTTGGGTAACCTTTAACGACTACCAACTAGACATACTGTTGTGATCCTACAAAGCTAGATTCCGTGCAACCGGCAATTCTTGAACTAGGATGTATTTCAGGATCATGGTGAACTAACAGTGAAGTACTGCATCTAAATGGTTCCTTACACTACTTTGGCCAAAGTGTTCACATTCAATGAAGAATGTAGGTCATTTGTCACTTACACTAGCCAAGTTCAACTTGACTTGAGGCTATCTTATTCTACGCGTAGGTTGGTCTATCGGGGTAGTCTGTACCCTAGACTTCCTACACCAATCTAACTACTAGAACGGAGAACATTTTAATAAGATCCTACAACCAACGCCCTTATACAGGATACTCTCATCCTAGGGGATACAATAACTTGACTAAGTTAACTAGTATCTAGTTGTAACTTGTAACTCATTAAATGCTCCCGATTCATTCCTAGTATTTAGTAACTATTATACAAGCATATACTCCATATATGGAGTCAATACAAATTATGCAGTTTTCTTTTCATTGCCTAGTGTAAATTGGACACTAATGAAAGCAAAAACCAATAGAAAAGTACATGCATAAAACATTCTATTTCACAATTTAACTTATGCTGACAAACTTTAATTCTTTCTTATTCATTTCTAAGTAATTCAGTTTTCAGTCTCAGTTCTTTTCAGCCAAAGGACAAGACACAGAATAACATCTGAATACATGAAACACTGAAAGCATAGAAAGGAAAAGGTTGACATGCCTGGTAAGAACTTACTGCCTGGCAAGAACATTCCTTAGAATTTTGGAGAAAGAGTAAACTTCTCTTTGCCTACCACCAAATGATTTCCAACTGGTTCTGTAGCAAATTCAAAATTCAGAAATTTGACAGATCCAAGCTGCTGTTCTCAGACTCAGTGAGTGCTTCTCTCAACACAAACAGAATAGCTTTCTTAACAGCTAAAGACTAAAGTCTTTCTTAAACTAATGGCGAATTCCTCTCAACTGTAAAATGCTCTTCACTCTTGATTAAACAGAACGAATCTCTTGATTGTATTTTCGTGTGTTATGAATGAACATTCGCAGGCTTATATAGAGTTGGAAATTTAACTGTTTCCTCTTTCTATGGCGCCAGTGCTGCCAACGGAGCTTGGAAAGCTTCAAAGAAGAAATGTGTTGCTTATTGGAGAGGGTTTCGACCTCCATTAACTGATAGCAATGATGCATTTTTCAATTCGCACATGCTTAGTTCACAAAAACGTGACACCTCCTGGTTTTAGCGCGATTCAACAGGTAGGGTTAAGTGACGAATTTAAAACAAGACTATTTCCCAGTTTCAATGGCGTCCGCATCCTCATTTAAGCTATGCATGAATTTACTCGGCCGTTTTCAGTTGCTTGGCCAGGTCGCGTGATTCTTCCTGCGCGTTTTCACTTCATCCACCATTTTAACAGGCATGGCTCTTATTTCGAATTTATTTTACTCCACTATTTTGAAATAGTCCACAGGAAATATTTTGAACTTGGCGAAATAACAAAGATATTTGATTTCGATTTTCAAATGAAATACTCATTTTCAAAGAAAATCGACATATTCCTAAATTCTCATTTCTCTTTAAATATTAATAAAATGTTGATTTAAATTCCATTTGTTTTTCAAATCTTTTAATTAAACATATCTATATATATATTTATTATATTAAAGTATTTACATAACATAGTTTTAATTTACATTATATATTTATGTATAATTATTTAAATTATTAATTTAAATAATCTCATATACATTTATATTTTGTAAAGTCTATATTATATACGTACTTTAATATAATATTAAATATATAAATATATTTAACTTTACATCTATACATGTTTATACATTTACATTTTTTATTATACGTTCGTATACTGTGAGCTAGTCAGCATACTTTCACTATACGTACTCATGTATATGTATAAATGTGTATATGTAAATTCCGAAGTATTATATCGTCATAATATATATTCATTCAACAAGTTAGTTGCGGATACGTATACTTGTGTATATACTTATATATCTACTTTACGTATAAGTATTCATAAATACACTTATATCAACGCACATGTATGGCATATCCATCTGCTCTAATACGTTGTATCGACATGAATGTACTTATGGGTACTTGTACATACCGTATTCATATTTATATATACAAATACTCATATCCACCTCTAACAAGAAATATTACTCCACATAAGATTATACCGGCAAGCATCACTTATTTACACATTCAGAAGAAGATACGACTCCTAATGATACTAAACAAGCCTACGGATGACTTACCCTTAACTACAACAATGACTTAGCTTACTCAGTCTATAGTTTGTGTGTGTATGTCCAATTGGTATTTGTTACTGTTTACCCGACCAAGTTCCTCCCCGAGTGATATCTCTCCTCTGCCTGGAGGTACGACCCTGTTTCCTACACATCATGACACGACAACGGGAGTCATTTGCTCAAAACAAGGCTATATATATAAAACATCGTAGAAAGTGAGAACAACATTATTCCATAACTTGATATGCTACTTTCATTCAAGAATTACATCAATAGGAGTATCAGATAATGAGACAATCATCAGGATACATTTAATTTGATCACAAGAACAATTGTTTTATTCATCAAAAAGATTCAAACATTACATTATACTTCCTATGCAGTAGTAACTATACAATCGGGGTGTAACATACTCCCCCCCTTATGATTCATCGTCCCCGATGAACAAGGTATTACTTAAAGCATAAAAACAAACACATCACTAATTTATTCACCATTCTTGAATGCTTCAAGAATGTCAGGGAATTTCCTCTGGATCTCCTCATAGTCTTCCCAGGTAGCTGAGTCTTCAGTATATTGGTCCCACTGAACTTTGCATTGAGAGACTTCTCTGTACGCTTACGGACTTCAAGCACTTTAATGGGCTCGAGCATTACTACCCCAGGATCCTTTACCTGTAAGGCAGTCCAATCAATAACATGGTTATCACCTGGTATATACTTCTTAAGGTAGGACACATGGAAGACATTATGCATTCGGGCAAGAGCAGGTGGTAATGCAATTCGATAGGCTACTGGGTTTACTTCCTCTAAAACCTCGAAAGGTCCAACATATCATGGAGCTAATTTGGAAGACTTTCCAAATTTGATGGAACTTTTATGAGGTTTGACTCTCAACAAAACCTTATCACCTATGGAAAAATTTCAAGGTACTCTCTTTGCATCAGCATAACTCTTTTGTCGGCTGTTAGCTTCGGCTAACCTTTGCTTTATAATCTTTACTTGTTCTTCCATTTCTGCTAACATTACAGGTCCAAGACTTACTCGAACCTCAAGTTTATCCCAACTTATCGGAGTTCAACACTTACGACCATATAAGGCTTCAAACAGAGCCATTTTGATTGCAAAATGGTATGAATTATTATAGGAAAATTCAACTAAAGGTAAATAGTCTTCCCACTTATATTGCTGATCCATGCAATATACTTGAAGTAGGTCTTCTAATACTTGATTTACTCTTTCAGTTTGCCCATCCGTTTCCGGATGATATGTTGAGCTAATATTTAGTTGAGTTTCGAGTGCAGAAAATAAGGTTTGCCAAAACCTAGAAGTGATTCTTGCATCCCTATCAGATATGATCTTTTTAGGTATTCCATGCAATCTGAATACTTCTTGCACAAATTTCC